>BQNB010020878.1:6874-64945 GCA_026074375.1 Tanacetum coccineum | reverse complement strand
CAACCCATAAGTCTCACTGAGAGTAGTAGCTTGAAACATTCTCATTGGAATTCTAATTTAAGGTTTAAGTCCCCCCATAAACATACTCACAGCTACTGGCTCAAGTAGGTCCACTTTATTCAACAAAGCCTCAAAAGCCTCTTGATAGGTTTGAACTGATCCAGTCTGCTTGAGGTTCTTGAGTTCCACAATAGGATCATCATAAAGAACTCCAAACCTCTTGACCACTTCTACCTCAAAGTGCTCCCATGGTGTATTTTCAGTGTACTTCTTCACATACTGTTGATACCAAACCAAGGCTGCATCAAACATATGCATAGAAGCTAACTGCACTTTTCTTCCATCAACCACTCCATCAATCTGGAAGAATTGCTTACACCTATAAACCCAATCCTTCACATTATCACCACTGAACTTTGGGAACTCAATTTTAATGAGCTTCCCATAAGGAGTGTTTGGTTCAGGATGTGGTCTTGGTTGACCAGTCAACTCATCAGTCCTTGGTTGACTGGTTCCTTCTCCCCTCTTTAGATTAGCAATCTCAGTTGTAGGAGTTCTCACTTCGGCTTGAATACTAGTAAAAGTTTCTTGGATTGCAGCTAAAGCAACTTGAATTGGATCTGTGGGAGTAGGTGTAGTAGGGATCAAATTGTTGCTCCTGGTGTTCACCATGATTATTAAGAGGTTGTTAGAAAGTTTGTTAGACAGTTAGACTGTTGTAACAACTTCCTAGTGTGTCTATTTTGATGATGTTGAAAGTAGTTACTCCCCACACAACACTTGAGTAACTGACTTAACAACTAATCCGTTATTGGACAACTTAGGTCAACCCAAACTGATCACCATTCGAAAGTAGATGATTTAAGCCTACGGCGCTGCTCTTCCAGTGATCGCGAAGGATACCTAACACTTGGTCTTGTTTCGAACGGATAGCACACACAGAGTAGTGTTGAGTGTCAATGTAACACACACACTAAAGGTTTAGGTTATCAGTGTAACAACCTAACCGTTTCTTGTTATGTAACAACCTCGCCGGAAAACTAACTGAATTTCGCCGGAGAGTGCAAAATTCACGGGTTTTGACCGGAAAAAATGGCGGATTAAGCTCATTTTGCCAGGATAGAGCTCTGATACCAATTGATACGTAGTAAACTGGATAACGTCCTTTCGTTAAACAATTTACAGATCAACGGCAATGAAAACACTTAGAACTCGTACACAAAGAAACAGAGCTCAAAATGGTTCATTAATGGTGAAACTCAACCAAACGGTTACAACAGAATTAAGAGAGAGAAAATGTGTTTTCACACAGTTACAATTTCAAGATGAATGTAAGAAATGAACTAGTAAAGGTATTTATAGGCTAAGAAGGAGGATGTGTGAAGTAGAAGTCTTTGGCGGGAACTGCACTGTTTAAATCTGTTTAACAGTTGGTGGAAATAACACGTGCACCTTACGTGTCTGGTTTAGAACCACACACGTGCACCTCACGCACACCAACAACATAACAGACTTCTAACAGTATTATTAATACACTAACAGTACTAACAATACGCTAGCAGTAACTTCTGCTAGCAGTACTAACTTCTACTAGCAGTACTAACTTCTTAAGCCTGACAATATTAACTTCTGCTAGCAGTATTAACTTCTACTAGCAGTACTAACTTCTTAAGCCTGACAATATTAACTTCTAACCCAACAGTATTAACTGAGTTGCATTAAACCACATCGTTTCATCATCTTCATTGTCATCTTTATCAATCACTTCTTTTACTTCTTTTACTACTCATAGCATAACTCAGATCCAAACACATGATACCACCACCTGCGAACTGTGTCCCCAAACACCAAACACCCCTCGTTCGACCCATTTGATATCATCGTTACTAAAAACCCCAACACCAAAAACCCAACACCCCATATCATCGTCACTACTCGAAAACAAAAAACTCCTCAAACGCGTAAACCCATCACCCGTACCCAACTTCTCATACTCCTCAATCATATTAATCACATCATCATCGTTAACAACCAACACTAAAGCATCTAAATCCTCATTTGCTGTTCGTTAAATGTAAGATTTTGAAAATAGGGCACCAAAACTGACCCAATCTTGAAAATAAGGCACAAGATTATGAAAATGAGAGATAAATGTGAGATTTTGAGATATGGGTATTGTTTCTTATACCTTTAATTGTATAAGAATGCAATTTAATTTTATTCTTGATAAGTGTGTGCAAAAGAGATTTTGAGATATGGGTATTGTTTCTTATACCTTTAATTGTATAAGAATGCAATTTAATTTTATTCTTGATAAGTGTGTGCAAAAGCCCTAAATTTGGATCAAAATTGAAGGAATTAGGGCCACTTATGGTTTGTGATTGTTTGATCTGAATCTGTGTGTGAGTTTGAAGCCATGGCCACAAGGAAGAGATAACAGATCTGTGGTGGGGAGGATTAGTATTTATCTAGAAGATAAATAAAAAAAGGGTAAAAAACATGGCAAAACGTGGCAAATACGTCGCATGGTAACTTGTACACGTAGGCTTACCCGGTTTTGTAGGTCACCGACTACACATAATAGTCAAAATTTAAAAGTTAATGATTTTTTAGCAAAAGAAAGTTGACTCCAAGTTGGCTACATTTTTTTGCCATTTGCCCGTCTTTAAAATTATGAACTGTAAGTATATGTAAAACAATTGCACGAAATTGCAACACTGTTTGTTTTTAGTCATGGTGTTTGTTACTACTGACTTACCGATAAATAGCTTTGAAAAAACTGAGCTCTTACAGACACAAGGCTATGTAGACGCGCCCGTAGATCCTCTATATTGCACCAAATTTCAAAATGACTCGCATCTCTCAAACCATTGTATGACAACATAGCATAAATAAAACACATAATTTACATACATATTGAGGATTATTAATATTTAGTTAACGATACTCGATTGACATTTATGTGACTCGTTAAGTAGTTCACATTGAACTAATATCAACAAAAGAATAGCCTGATAGATATAGCCTCTCAGACCATCAACAAAGTCAATGAGCCACAACTAGAAATGTCGATACTCATATGAATGAGTCGATCTTTGGGTATTTTAACAATTGTTAGCCAAACACAAAAGATTGAAAATCGAAAAAGAAACATCCAAGTCAACAACAATCTTTCTAAGATTAGCATGTACAATTCTTGATCAGCTTGTAATCCACCTTATCTTTCCGAAATCCAGTATTCCTGTAATCTGCATTCATACCAAAATCTCTACACCTAATTTTTGTATACGTTATGGGAAATTTTTATCAGTAGTCGGGTCGAATTCTATGAGGCTTAGGCCAAGCTATAAGACTGTCCGTTACCCAACCTGCGAGCTCCCCGTCACGTTTAGCATGATTAAATTCCCTTTCTACATATTCTAATGATATTTGCAGCATTCCCCCAGGCCCACAATCGTCAGATATGCCTATGGAATTAAGCCCAACGTTTTTCTCCAACCAGTAAAGATAACTCACGTGGAACATCGACTTGAGCATGTCTTGTGGTGTACATACATCTTTCAATATCACCTGTTCAAATTATTCATGTTTAAAATATTACTAAAAATAGAGGGTTATTGTAAAAGGAAAAAAAAATGTACATACTTTCACCAAAAAAAAACAGGTCGAAGTCCTTAGTTACTGATTACGTCCCTATAGTTTATTTCTTTTGTAACCGAATCAGCCACAAAAACTGCTTAAGAACTAAACCGCATTTTTGGTGAAAGTATATAGGTTTCTTTTCATGACAACCCAAAAATGAAATAAGTAAAGATGATGAAAATAGAGGTTGGAGTTTGCTTACACAAACTTTGCCATTATGCGGAGTTAGGATGTAGCCTTGGTTACAAGTCAAGTAAAGCACGTACATCCGTTTTGGTTTTGACAATGTCGGAGAGCTTTGACCCGAGCTCTAGACGTTGTTCGATGGTAGCAGCGGATTCTTTAGCTTCGGGTGAAAGTACTCTTCTCTGCCTGGAGGGACAAAGAAAAAGTAAGTAAGTAACTCCCAATACCGTCTTTCACGGGTTATGTGTCCCAATACCGTCTTCCATAGTGTATGGGGGAGGTTGAGACGTAGACAACTCTACCCCTACCAATGGTAGAGAGGCTGCTTCCGGTTCTACCAAAGGTAGAAAAAGACCTCCGGCCTTGTACGGGGTGAGAATGATGTAATTCAGTAGAGCTGCCAAAAATGGGTAGGTTCAGTAACAGTGAGACGGGTTGGTTGTAGCGGGTTAATATAGTACGAGTCAAAACTATTGAGATCAGGTTTGTAAGCAACTTTTACTATTTTAAAGCTATATATGCTATAAATACAAAGAAAAACGATCTATATCCGATGACTTACTTTGCTTGCCGGCTTTAGACTAAGGAGTGGTAGAGCAGGGAAAAAGGGCTTTTCATCGTTGACCTCTTTAACCAAAGGAACAAGACCGCTTAGCAGATATTCACCAAAAACCAAGCCTGCATATTGGGCATAGAATAGTAGTAGTTCAGTATCACAGAATATCAAAAGTGTGTAAATTTCTTGAAAAGGAACTTCGATTATATTAAAAATTGGAAGTGAAAAGGAAGTACTTGCAAGATACGGATTTAAAGTCCTTAGTTGAATGGATTGATAAGATTTGAGATTGCAGAACATGTGGATCCAAGTCACTGCACCAAACGAAGCAAGAGCCAAAGGTGTTGAAGCTTGTATGCAATTAGCTAATGCTATCCCGAGCATTATACCAATAGATTTGCACACCATTCTCTGGGCTTCTCCCTTTGCTATTACCTGTCATTATAAAACTTCAGTTAATCATCACACAGAACAGTCATGCCTATATGGAGACGCAAATAAAATTATACTTTTTTTCCATTATAAAAGTTCCTTTGTGCAGCGAAACCTGCATAAAAACAGCTTCTGGTAGCAGCCTGTCAAGTAAAGAGTTAAACTCATGGACCTACATAAACTGATATAAACTCCTTTGAATAGACCATCTATGCATAAATACCCCGGTTATAAACTCGCTAAAAAAGGGTTATAAGTTTATGTGCGATTGTTGTGCCTTGTTCGTACCTTAAATCTGATGGTATGCTGTTGATAATGATATAAACAACATGCGGGTGTAATAATCAGATATATTTATTTATGGAAGGCATGCATAAAAAATAAACAAATCCACTCATCATATAAAATAATATCAATCTACTACCAGTTTTTGTTAATTTGAGCAAGATACCTGAATAAGCGCAGCTGCAAAACGCCCTGCTCCAGCAGCAGCAACAATCGGGACGAAAAGATGAGGGAAAGCAGGAGTCACCATTTCGATACCAAAAGCTCTGTATCAGTATTGGAAGACTAAGGTTAGTAGTACACATAGTAAAAAAACCTTTTATGTGTGAGTTTGGGTTTTCATCGTCATCATTTTTGTCAAACCGTCTGTCCCACCAGTTGTTTGAACCTGACCCACCACCGGAACTTCCACCGCCAAAGATGCGACCACCGCCGCCGGAGAAGGTGACGGTGGGGGAGTGTGGAGAGGGAAGTGGGATCCAGAACACTGACAGGATAGCTGAAGCCATCTCTATTTTATAAAACAGCAGCCCATCACTTAAACTGTTTATCAGAATCTCTTTTCCTAACACCTACTCCTGAACTATGGGGGTGTTTTGGATCTGCAGTTTATGTCAGTTCATGTTTAACATGTAACTAGTCAATAGACCTAAATCGAACCAAACATCCATCTTCACATAACCTGATGCTTTGTTACAATAACTTCCAGGAGGTGATTGAAAAATGATTCCTGCCAAACACAATGATTGAAAAATGTACATTCTTATTAGCACATAATAAGTTCAAATTTACACTTGACATGAACAGTAGTCTCGGGTTCCTTTGTCTCATTAATATGATCAATTTACAAGCAGACATATTTATCAAACAGTTAGTGTGCAAATCGTTTCAATAAACAACCGATTATACATTTCTTATTATCACATAATCAGTAAGAAAACCCATGGTTAAACAACCAAACTTTTTTTTTTTTTAGAACGGACCACACTTGAAATCCGACCCCCGAGTTAAACCATCCAAACAGGAAGGCCTCGGGACACGAACCACTGGGAGAAACCCGCGAAGAGAAACCTCTAGAACTCACGGCTTCGCACTAGGAGGAAAATCCAGATTTTTCATTGTCTCTTGCGAGACTCGAACCCGGGTAAACCTCCCCCAAGCTCCAGAAGGAGCCCAGGTGGCCAACTGAGATAAACAACTAAACATTATTACGTACTGACATTGTGATGTCACATGTAATGACTAATAACACAGTTCATTTCCACAAAAATAAGGCATTAGCATACGTAGAGAAAATCTAAGCATGCAACAACAGGTCTCAATGGTCTCGATAATTAATATGACCAATTTACAGCACTATTGAAACATGCATTTTATCACATAACCACTTATAAGACCCGCGTCCAAACACCCACACACTATCACATTCTCTCATCGGGAAATATGGTGCCATTTAGCACAGCTATTTATAGAATGCTTTCTATTTTTTTTATTTTGTTTTCAATTTTCACCAACAAATGAAACACAATCTTTCAAGTTCGCCATTCAATAACACTCAGATAAAAGAATAGGTTCGTTTCATCATTTGTAAAAATCCCCCGCTGTCGTACACACGCGACAGAGAACATAAACCTTCCATACGTACATAATTAGTTTATAGCTATCTAGGTCTCACATTGTGAAAATAATGACTTTTGATACAAAAGACTATTTGAAGAGGTGTGTTTTATTGGTAATACTTATGCTTCTAAACTCTTTTTGAAAGAAAATGACTCTGCAGCCTTCCAGCCGTCCTCATCTTATCACCCTCAGTCATTAAAGAATCCAGAAGTAACATCAACCTTGACTTCAAGCCTACAAGCTTGTAAATCACACAATAAGTCACTGTAAAATCGTAACCAGTTTTAGTATGATAAAGTATGCTATATTTTAACACAAATACAATAGAAAATTAAAAGCCTTTTTCTGATACTCAAAGTAAACATGAATTTTAAATTGTACAGGAAAAAAATTTCTTACACTGGCTGAAACTCGAGGCCACATACGATGAGGCCAGACATAGTTCCTTCAAGACTAGTAAATTTCATATTCATAGAAAGAGAGTCATCCAAAAATTCACGAGTTGAGTTAAATTTCAACAGTTGAATCTCCATCCATCCATCTTCCCTTTGTTTTGGAACCCGAGTGATACCATTTATGTTCAATGGGCTTGGGGTTATAAAATAAACAAATTCAGCCTCATTGTTTTCTTTATGGAGCACATCTTGTACTTCCACAGGACAATGCAGCCCTTGGCGTTTTTCCGAAAGCTTGAACACAAGGTAACACACATATTCAGTAACCGGTGACAACATTTGACTTTTGATCGTGCATTTGAGATGAAATACTTGTTGTGGTAAAAGCTCAATTGCCTCTTGAAATCTGTACGATAGATTTTATGATTACATACTTCTCAAGAAGAGGAAACTAAATCCAAGAAGTAAAACTTTAATCAACCATCTATTCAGGAAATTTTATTAATTAACCAGAAAGCAATTAAGATTTGGACCTTGAATTATCAAATCTAATTATTCATGACTCTACCATATTAGTTATATAACAATAAAAAAAAGAAGCATACCTGGATTGGGCTGCTGGTTTTGAAGTATAAATATCCACATTAGAACATTTGTATAACACTGCCTTTGCCGAAAGCACTAGAAGTTTCTTTCCTTCGACTTCGCCCAACCAGAACAACTCGTCATAGTTTCTGCATATCTTGAATATTTCTTCAAATTTAGTTGGCAATTGTTGCACTTGACCCACATTAAAGTCTGATTTTAAGACTTGTTGGACTTCCTTCAATTTTCCGTTCTCTTCGTGTTTCACCTGTTTAGAATTATCTATGTTAGATAAGAAACTTATGACAAGATTCTTTTTGTTACAGTGCATTCATATCCCCTATATATAACTTAAACAGAAGAACAGATAATGGAACCAAGGGATATTTTCAAACTTACTTTGTCAATGGCTCGAAATTCAATGCCTTCGACATAAACTGCAGCATTTCCACAATAGTACGATGAAAAGCTCTCAAGTAGAAACTCAAAAACGACATCTTGATTCTGATTCGAGAAACGGTGCAACTCAATCGTCATCCACTGCTCATCTCTCAATGTTGCGAAATATGCATGTAGACTTTCGTGTCCCTTTCTATAATTTAGGTTAACGTACATAGGTTTGCTTGAAAAGTTTCTTGAATCACAAAATTTGAAGACTAAATAGACCCCATAGACAACATCTGGAGATAAAAATTGAGCTCTTGTCTTGATTTCGATGTTCAAGTCGGAAATATCTAACATCTCCACCACTGTCCCAAACCTGTGCATATTATAAATATCCAAGTCTCAATCAGTTATATCGTTTATTCCCAAACACTTCTACTTTTGAATTTTGTAATTTACTGGAACAAGAGTGACTACGAGGGTATGTTCCTATTTATTTTTCATGTCCTTTATTATGTGTTTAATGTATGTTAATTATATATGCTAGACTAGATCTATCCCTGCTGCACGCAGTCGGTAGAAGTTAATGGTTTAACTTGATTGTTAAATTCCGAACAATGGCAATCACGAGTCAATTATTTAGTATACATGTAAAACATAAGTATTTTAACACTCTATAGCTGCATGAAATTGGTGTATTTATTGTTTTTATTGAATTAATGGCAACGACATGCAATCCTTGCATAACTAAATAACCAACCTAGATTGGAAAACAAACAAAAATGATAAAAAGATAGTATATATTAAAAATTACAATTGTTAATTAAGTTGCTATGGTTAATCTATTCTTGTTTAGTCTCGCTATCAGACTCACAGCAATCATTGTATAATGATGTATGTGGCGATCTAGCACTTTATGCAGAAAACCTAGTGTGAGTCTTATGATCTCCAAATTGGTGGAAAACTCTTTTGAGAACTCGGAGGCATTATGAGTGATTCACTAACTGCTTCATTATAAGATTTGTTCCTCAAAATTTCAATCCATTTTTAGTCATGTTTTACTTGCTTATCATGGTGATGTGCAATGTGTCTAGTCAATATTTGCAGAATATAGATTTTATGAAACACTTAAAACCGCGACTATATACTTATCATAGTAATTTGGAATTGAACACGGTCCTAATATTGCACACATAATTTTAATTCCTTGTGACCAATTATGTGTTAATGCGAAACCGGGGATTTTTGGACAAATTAATATGGACCATGAAAATTATGTAAATTTTGATTTCATTAGTTAAAGCTAATTTTACATGCGCGCGAATATGGGTTGAATTGATCTTTAATTTTCTCCCCACCCCACTACAATGCTTTCGGCATTTGAGGAATCTTATTGGAGATTAACTTGTCTTCTCGACCAAGTAGGAGTACATATAGGGTTTGATCAATTGTAATCCCACCATATTGGCATCCAATAAAAAACTGAGTGTTTGAACATTAGAGGTTTCTTAACATACATAGAAGTCATTAGTCAATTGGAAATAACGGCCACTCCTTATGACAAACCTAAAGAGAAGTTTTAAGGCCGGATGAAGAAGATTCCCCAAATGAAGTCAGGTTTTTAATACCTTCGCGCTAGACCTTTTTCTCCGCTTCTTTTGTGAATCCTAAAGTGGAGCTACCGTGAACATTTTACGAAAAGAACTGCAAGTACCAAAAGTTAACATAATGTTTCTTAACTTTGGGTGCTACAGGAGTTGTTTTTGCAATGGCTTCTTGGTACACGGAAGCTTGTCACATTTATGTTATACCCTTATATGAAGGTTTAAAGTCTGAGTGGCCAGCCAAGACCTGGTACACGGGGGCATGTTGGCGTACTTCTCGGTGGTCGAAATACCTAAGGGCATGCCAACCCATGGCCATCGGGTAGGATAATAGAATAAATAAAACAAAAGTATAAATTATAAAGTAATAAAGATAAACATAAAAAATTAATTATTAGAAAAAAAAAAATAAGAATTTTTGTTCATAGGTCAAACCATATCAATTCTGCGCACGTTCAATTTTGGTGGACGTTAAATCGAGTTTTCCTGGTCAGGCGCGCGAGCGTGAGCGCGAGTGCGCGAGAAATGAGACCAAATATGCTTTTGACATTACTAAAAAGAGTTACTGATGTCATTAAGTCTCATAAATCAAAGAGTTGCATTTGTATTGCAATTAAACGCTCGACGCTTACCCTGGCCCTACTTGTTTACACGTTGGTCACAGTAACCTTCATTAATAATTGGAGGTACACGTTGTGATCTTAGTCTTATTAGTAATTAATTGGGTAGTTAATTCCTTTAAGAATTTAATTATCGACAATACTAATATTTGAACTATTTCTAATTGTAGATGACAACCTCGTCAACTAACAATCCGGTAATTCAGGTCTTCTTTCTTCGAGAAGCCAAAACAGACTGTACCCAACTTTATTGATTGGTATAGACAACTAGGATTTACTATCATTGATGATAAAGATGAATTACTAGAGCAAAGCCACTTCCTCCTGCTCCTGTAGCTCTTGCGGGTCAGCATGTTGCTCCTGAAATCCTTGCAGCTCATACTGCTTGGGTTAAAGGATCAAAAGAGATTGCTGGACTCATGCTCATGACCATGGAGCCAGAGATCCAACGAAATCTGGAAAATCTCCCATATGCTAATACATGCGAAGTAGTTAAAAGCTCATGTTTGCACCAACAAGCAGAGCAGGAGCTTCTACAGACTACGGCCGTGAATTTCACGAGACTACGCCCTGTATGAACATGAAGAAGGGCAAGTCAGTTAGCTCGTATGTTCTTAGAATGAAGGGCAATATTGACAATCTAAGAGCGTTTGGGGGCTAACCCTGACAGACTTGGTGGGCCTTGCTGAGATTCTGATTCTTTATCGGGTCTACCTAAAAAACGCAAGGAATTTTGACGGGTCTGAGTGCAGAATACAACATGCATAGCCTTTGGGAAGACTGTTAACCAGTAGTTGTATGCAATTCTAAAATCTCCATGAGCAAACTCTTAATCTGCACAAAAACAACGCATCCTGCTCTACATGGCTATTCGAGCTGATTAAAAGTCCAGGAAAGGTAAAAAGCACAACCACCCAACCCTCAAAGCTGGCATGGGACAAAATCAAGGGAATGAAAACATAAGCACGCTTTTTGCTCCCAAGAGTCCCAAGATTCCCCCTCCACCCAAAGGGAAGATCCTGCAAAAGACTCAATCTGTCATGATGTGGTGAGACAGAGACATTTGAAGAGGAACAGTCCTCGGGGGGGGGGGGGGAGTACCTGTAGCCAGGTTGCTAAAGAAGAAAAAGAACGCGGGGGAGGGCCGTCTGGAGCTGGTGGTGGGGTTCAAGGTTGCTTCGTAAAGAACGCAATACTTTCCTTTATAGATCCATGGGATCTATGACACTATATTTGAATATGGTTGTGGTCCTCATATTGTAATACAACGCAGGGTCTAAGGGCAAGTAGGAAACTGAAGCCGGGGGCTCTTAGCTTGTACGTGGGCAATGGTCAACGTGAAGCTGTGGAAGCAATTGGCAACTTTGAATTATCTTTCCCTAGTAGATTAGTTATTGACAATTGTCATTATGCTCCTTCTATCACTAGAGGAGTAATTTCAGTTTCCCGTTTGTACGAAGATGGTTTTATTAACCGTTTCGTGAATAATACAATTCATGTTTCTAGGAATAACATGGTTTGTTTTAGTGCTATCCCAACAGATGAGCATTTTTGAAATTGATTTGTCTAATTTCATATACAAATTAAAAATTCCTATATATACTTTAGCAATCAAAAAGCCAAACTATACTTGGTAACACCCTGCTTCTCACTTTGTGCTTGTCGTACTGGACAGCATAAGAAGAAACATCAGCCAAGAAACAGCATTGTAAAAGTTGCAACAATGATGTACTTTTCAATTCAACTTAACCTTAAAGGGCTTTGAAAAATGCGTTCCTTGTATGTCTGGAAAGATGGCAAGAAAACCTTACACACATCAAGTGGAAAGGGCCAAAGACTTACTTGGACTAATACACACCGATGTATGTGGCCCATATTAAGTGATCACTTCAAGGCAATCGAAGTCAAGCTACATTCTGTCACTTTCACTGACGACTTTAAGTCGTTAAGTTTATGTATACCTATGTTAAAGTCATAAACATGAAGTGTTTGATGAACATTCAAAGTGTCTCAAAAGGAAGTAGAAAATCTACTCGTCAAGACCATGCAAATCCGCTACGTTCTTGAATCGTGGGGGCACGGCGAATATATGAGTCAAGAGTTTTTTTTGGATCATCTCAAGGATCATGGGATTAATCGCCCACCGTACTCCTCCTAACCCTCCACAACACAATGGTTGTGTCCGGAGAGGAGAAACAGAACCCTACAGATATGTTTCGATCTAGATGAGTCAAACAACTCTTCTAAAGTCCTTTTGGGATTATTCGACTTGAAACTGCTTGCAGAAGAACAACGCAATTCTCAATATGGGTTTCCAATCCAACAAAGAAGGTTGAAAAGACTACCATAAACAAGTATGCGGGCAAGCCCTAAGTTGTCTTACTTAAAATCTGGGTTGAGAGGCACATGTTAAGTACGGAGATACTCTTACCAAGCCTGACAAGTTAGAACCAAGGTCTATTAAGTGTATCTTTATAGGATACCCAAAGGAAACAATAGGGTTATTTTTCTACACCCACCCGAGAACAAAGTCTTGATTGCTCGGAAAAAGCAATTTTAGAGAATAAGTCTTAAAAATCAAAAGCAAGTGGGAGTCTAGAGGATCTTGAAATTATTCAAGAAGAAGATACGCATAGCCTTCTATAGACACTGAGCTTAAATCATTAAGAGGATGATCTAGAAACGATGAACCTCCAAAGTATATCATTCCCATTCGTAGGTCCACTCGATACGAACGTCCACAATCGAATGAGTTTTTTGTTACATCTATGCAGTAGGAACATGAGTTAGGGGATCTTGTGAACCCGCTAAACCTTATAAAGCTCTGCATTGTTAGAAAACCTAGTCCTGATAAATGGCTTACAAAGCTATAATGTGGGAAAATGCATCCATCGAAAGACAAAAAAACGAAAGTTTGGATCTTAGGTTTGAACATCCGCCTAATTGCAAAAAGGTCCGTGGGGGGGGGGTTGGGTTGGGGGGGGGGGGAGGGCAATGGGGGGGCGTGCTGGTGGTGTAAGAAAGAAGGACTGGGGGGGACGGGGATGGGGATGGGAGCTGTACACGGGGGGGGGAGGGGGGGGGGGGGGGGGGGGGGGGGGGGGGGGGTGGGGGGGGGGGGGGTGGGGGGGGGATAACCGGGGGGTAGTAAAAGTCGTCTTGTGCGAAGGGCTATACTCAAACCCCAGGGATTGATTATGAGAAACCTTCTCACCTTTGCAGACATTAGAGCAATTAGGATTCCTTATTAAGCCCATAGCCGCAGACTAATATACTATGAAGATTTGGCAAATGGATTTCAAAAACTAAAACTCTGCTTTCCTCATGGATATCTCAATGAAGAGGTTTACATTGAGCAACCTGAAGGTTTGTCAATAAACCAAAATATCCAAACCCGAGTATCAATCTGAAACGATTCATTTATGGCTTAAGCAAGCATCAAGGCAATGGAATAAACGTTTTGATGATGAATAAAATAATTTGGTTTTAGTCAAAAGCTGACGAGCCATGAGTATATCTAAAAGCTATGGGAAGTAATGTCACTATTCAATCTTGATATGTCGACGACATATTGATCATGGGAAACATCATTCAATGTTACAAGATGTTAAATCCTACCTTGGAAAGTGTTTTGCCATGAAAGATTTAGGCGAAGCTGCATATATTCTTGGAATCAAGATCTACCGAGATAGATCAAGACGGTTGATTGGCTTATGTCAAAGTGCTTATATCGATAAAATCTTAAAGCGTTTTCACATGGAGAATTCCAAACGTGGAAGTATCCCTATGCAGGATAAGCTTAGATTGAGTAAATCACAAGGTGCCTCTACACCTGCTGAGTTGAAGCGCATGCAAAGTGTACCATATGCCTCGGCTGTGGGTTCTATTATGTATGCTGTGAGATGTTACTTCGCCCATGTTGCGGATCGCCCAGTTTCAAACATAACAACACAAGCCGATTCCAACAGAATCCAGTGTTCTTCCACTGACTACTGTAAGAACATTCTGAAGTATCTCAGTAATACTAAGGATATGTTTCTAGTTTACCGGAGGTGATCTAAAACGAGAGCTTCTGGTTCTTGCTACACTGATGCTGGATATCTGGACTTGATGCACGATGACCTCAAGTCTCAGACTGGATATGTGTTCGTTTTGAATGGAGGTGCTGTTTTGACTGAAGAGTGCCAAGCAAAGCATTTTTCGCTACTTCATCTGCAGAAGCTGAGTATATTGCTGCCTTTGATGCTTCTAAAGAAGCCGTATGGGTTAGGAAATTCATTTCTGGGCTCGGTGTTGTTCCCACAATTGAAAAACCCATTAATATGTATTGTGATAATACTGGAGCAATTGCTATAGCTAATGAGTCTGGAATCACTAAAGGTGCTAGACATTTCCGTGCCAAAGTTCACTACCTTCGCGAAGTTATTGAATTTGGAGACATAAAGTTAGAAAAAGTTCACACAGATGACAACTTAGCTGATCCGTTTACAAAAGCGTTGGCTTTTCCTAAGCATTCAGAACTTACTAGGAATATTCTGGATGCTTCCTAAAAAAAATGTAGTTTCATGTAAAACTGTGTTTATTAGTTATTATGGATAATTGGGATTGTAAAGACAATTTTTATTTTGTTTTTTCTTTCTTATAAATAAAGATACGAGGTATTTTGTTATCAATTCATATAAGATTGTTTTGTCCTATATTTGCAATTTGAATCCAATGCATGATTATCATTCAAAATAGAGTCCCATATGTCCGGTTAACAATATGGGAGTATTGTTACATAAGGCAAATGTGAGTGTTGGTTATATTCTTTGAATATATGGAAGGTTCCCACCAAACTCATATGTTACTCACAAGGGATGCGTATTGGACACCCCAAACTTCGCATGTTACTTTATGATCCGTTTTCATAACGTATAATTTTGAAAATGGTATTTAAGTCAGTATCCTTAGACTTGAGAATACAAACAAGTTCTGGTATGTGTGGATATCACTTTTTAATTCTATGTCAAACGCTGTCCTGAAAATGGTAGTTATAAAGACAATTTTATTGGAAGTGATGTGAAGCAGCATTCACAACTCTTTGTATTCAACAAAGAATTTGTTCCACCTCCACTCGCCTTGATATGTTCAGAATAAAACCTTTGGCGCCTCTTCCCGAATTAATCAGATAAATGTTCATGGCCGAACCCAAAGGGTAATGCAAAGTTTATTCTGATTACATTTGTATATCTGTATTGAATATCTATAAACGGGAATCTAAATGATTTAAACTATAATGGAAATAGTTAGGGATCCATATCCATAGGTTTAATGGTATTTTGAACAAAGGAATGATTATAAGCAAAGACAAATAACCCATGCAAATGAGAATGTTAATAGAAACTTGAATCTCAGACACTTCTATTTTAAAAAACGATTGTGAAGTGTTGCAAGACGTACCGTCGTTCAGTGTAAGGGCTAATCTGCTACTACCCAACTCCCAATTGGGAGCTGTAGGTTTATGTTAGTTGGATACGTGATGCACAACTAGTAGGTGAGCTATTCGGGCGGCAACACACGATAAAACATTTAGAGTACGTTTTAACTTCACGGAGACTATTAAATGTAAACCATTCGGACATTTAAATGAACAAGACATTCATCCTTGGTTGTCCTAAATGCTATGGCCGGCCAAGGGAGGTTCTAGAATGATTTCATTGAGTGTCTAGGTTCATATTGATAAGAAATGAATGGAAAGACGTTGATAAGTTAGAACTTTGTGGTGTTTTAAAACCCTTATCAAAAGTTGTTTTACTTGTCCTTGCTACTTATCTTTGTGAGACTTGGAGGCTATTTATAACCCTCCTATCTCAAATCTCAGCCTCTTAGGTGAGGTAACAACACAGAGAAAACACAGCAACACTTATCCTTTCTTCTCCTTCTCACAACAACCTAATCAAAACAAAGACAGGCAGTCCGAATTTCGGTTGGCTAATACCCAAAACAAGCCGCCTATTTCGGTTGATTGTGATTAGGTTATTCCTTAGTGATTCGAACCCAAGATTCACTACCAAACAAGGTTTATAATTATTGGTACAATATATTGTCAAGGTGTGGGTGACAACGACGGATTTCGGGCTAGGGTCTGAACTCTAATTCGAATTGTAATGTAGCAAGGCTACAACCGAATTCCGGTTCAACCCTTATATTATT
This sequence comes from Tanacetum coccineum, assembly GCA_026074375.1. Lineage (NCBI taxonomy): Eukaryota > Viridiplantae > Streptophyta > Magnoliopsida > Asterales > Asteraceae > Tanacetum > Tanacetum coccineum. The sequence continues at coordinate 48,441 of BQNB010020878.1, read as the reverse complement.
CTTTTCTGTAATTCTGGAAATTAGGTTGGCCAAGGAGAGGGGTGGGGGTGTTAGGGTGAGGTGGGGGGTGTGGGGGGGTGGGGGGGTTTTGCATGGAAGCTGGAGTGTGGTGTGGACAGGGTGTATGGTGGGGTGAGTTGGATAGCCGTGAGGTTTGACTATATTAAGCATACCGGGCGAACTTTGTTTTACTTGTATTGTGTGAGCACTGGTAAAGGTGACAACTTAGTCTATTTCTCATTCTTGGTTTCATTGATTTGCTGGTTCAACGAGGGTATGTTTTCCCATTTATTTTTTCATGTCCACTTTAATGTGTGTTTAAATGTTTTTTTAATTATATATGCTAGACTAGATCTATTCCGCTGCGCACACCAGATCGTAATGATTAATGTTAACTTATTGTGTAAATTCCAATCCAACAATATAAACATTACAAAAAGAAAAAAAGAAACCTGGATTCGTTCGGCTGTGGTGGATTTGAAGTAAAGATATCCACATTAGAAACTTTTGTTATAAGCTGGCTTTTGCCGAAAAGCACACGAAGTACTTCCCTTCGACTTTCACCCAACCAGATACAAGTCGTCATAGTTTTCTGCGTTCATTTGAATATTTTCTTCAAAGTTTAGTTTGATGCAATTGAGTGTGCTTGACCCACATTAAAGTCTGATTTCAAAGACTGTTAACTTTCCCTCTCTTTTCCGATCTCGTTCATGTTTCCCTTGTATATAAATAATCAGTAATGTTAGATATGCAACTTATAACAGGATTCTATTTGCTTACCAGGCTGCCATTCATAACCCCTATATACAACCTTAAACAAAAGACATAAAATGAGACCAAGGATATTTTCAAACAAACTTTGTTAAAGCACCAAATTCAATGCCCTTCACATAAAACTTACTGCGGCACTTCCCACAATAGTAAACGATGAAAAGCTCTCACTAAAACTACTTAAACACAAAAACGTCATCTTGGTTCCGGACATTCAAGAAAAACGGTACATACTTCAATCATCATCCACTGCTACATCTCTCTTCCCATGTGTGCAAAATATGCATGTAGACTCATTTCGTGTCCGTTCTATAAATAAGGTTTAACGTACTATGTTTTGCTTGAAAAGTTTCTTGAATCACAAAATTTGAAGACTAAATAGACCCCATAAACAACATTCTGAGATAAAAATTGAGCTCTTGTCTTGAGTCGATGTTCAAATGTCGGAAATTCTAACGTCTCCACCACCCACTGTCCCAAAAACCGTCATATTATAAATATGCAAGTCTCAATCAGTTATATCATTTATTCCCATATATAACACTACTCTTCTTTTTTATAGTTTTTGTATATTTTACTGGAACAAAGACGTTTTAATAATTCAATAATTAGTGGGAGACAAATCTCTATATGTAATAAAGGTTAGAATTCCTCATATAAAAAACACTATAAATATGCTAAACACAATATTATAATTCACGGTCCTGAGAACCAGAGCAACAGAAATCAAAACAAGGGCATCATCCTCAAACTAACCATATTTGAAAGGTTCATAAAAATTATAGTACCAATTCATATAAAGTGAGTATAAAAAAAGATTTATCATTGGGTACAAAACATCAGTTCTCATTGTTGATATGCATGTATGCAGGTCTAATCTGCTATTAACCTGATGAGATGAGGTGAGTCTGGAAGTTTAGATGTATAGGTCATTCTGAACGTGGGCCTGAAGAGTAAAAAACAGAGCTAAAACTGAAGAAGGATGATCCTCAGTTTGATTAAAGTTGCGTGGGGGTAGTGCAATGGGACGCGATTAACAGTTCTAGCAGAATAGAGTCAAAAGAAGAATCCATATATGTTTTGTGCAAGGGCAGACAACTTTTTGATAAGCAAGTTAAAGGGGTTCTTAAGTTTGATCCAATTGGATCATAATTATAATTATATAGAGAAATGCTACCGTAAACAATTTGTCATGCATTAAACGGTAGAGTAACTAGATTCAAAATTAAAATATACTTCTATTAACACTGCATATGTATGCTTATGACTTGATACTAACAAAGTTTGACATCAGGTGGAGAGAATAACCTTGATTCTGGAAGAGATTTCAACTCATGCGGACAACTGCGTATGTAAGAAAACATTGTCGCGGACACCATTTCATTTCTTTCTCTACCACCATTGAATGTAAGCAACTGTTATACAAAAAAATATATATATTATATATATTTAGACTCAATTTTATGATGTGTAATATAAATTCATGTCTGATTATGAACTATCCTTCAAAAGGTAAAAGATAGATAGAACACCAGAAATACAACATAACCAAGATATGAGAATGAGCTGATTACCACTTTGCCTTGTTGAAGGAGGATTCCCGTAGAAAAAATGTTGTAAAGTTCCTTTTTCTTTTTGGTAGAATTGATCTCTGGGCACTTTGACATTTGGATTAGGTCTTTATAGTCTGCGGGCAATTTGTGCTCCCATTTCTCATAATCCTCCTGTATGTACATTAATCAATTAATAAACTCATGTTTCATACAGTTACTTTCTTACAGTTTATAAAACAGTTAAAGGCCATAGTTTAGATATATATGAATAAAAAATTAGCCAGTTTTGTCAAAATATAGAAACTTACCTGGAATTCTAATGCTTTCTTAAGTTGTATGACCACTTCCTGAGCTGTTGGCCGTCTTTCTCTCCTGTGATGTAAGCATTGAAGGGCGATCCTTGTAAATGTAATATATGACTGTGGCACAATTTGTTCTTTGATACCCTCGAACACTAACTTATCAAGTTTTCCTAAATGATAGTGATATTTAGCCAAAAAGGGTAAATAAAGATACTCATCATCTAGTTTTTTGGATGATAGTTTCCCACACAATATGTCAAATAAGACTGCACCCAATGAGAATATATCAGACTCTTTGGTTAAGAAGCCAGTTTTCGAGCATAGTGGGTCACGATAGCCAATTGTGCCTCTAACATTGTCGATGACATAGTCTACATCCTGATTCGTTGGACATACTAACGAAAGCCCAAAATCACTAATTTTTGCCTTCCAATCATCAAGTAGTAGAATGTTGCTGCTGTTGATGTCCCGATGTATCACCATTTCTGGACTTGAAACAGTTCCATGAAGGAACTCCAACCCGATTGCAACATCGATGCATATTTTAAGTCGCATCACCCATGTAAGACAATCATCACTCAAGTACTTATCAAGACTTCCTCTCGATGCATACTTATATACAATAATTTTCTCATCCTCTTCATCACAGTAGCCTACAAGACCAATGACATTTTCATGTTTATATTCCATAAGGATTTCCAGCTCCGTCATAAATTCAGCTTCTCCTTCAGCAGACTTCCTTTCCAACCGCTTTGCAGCGATGACGTTATGCCCTTGAGCTTGAGTAACTCCTTTGTATACGTTCCCAAAACCTCCATGTCCAATGATATTCTCTTGATTGAAGGCTTGTGTGGCCAACTTTATGTTTTGAAGCGATAGTTTGAGGTTGTCCTTGTGATTTTCCTATGAATCATGGAGAGTCGATTAATTTGATAAGTCAAAAATAAATTGAAACTTCGAATGTGACGGAAGCATAATAAGCTTCTTATATGTTTGGTGCATTGACCATCTGCGTAATATACTTAATAATGTATCTTTAAATCATTATCTAACCTGGAAGTTTAATGCTTTTTGGAGTTTGTCGATGACAACTTCGATTGTTGGACGTTTCGCTTGAGTTTCCGCCACACACTGAAATGCAATTTTTGAAAATACATCCAAAGACTCTTGATTAGGTCCTTTAGTTAGAGAAAAGACGTGTTCATCGGTTTCTTCCTTTATCTTCTGATCAACAATTTCCATTAGTGTTCCCTTCTCAAAATGATGTCGTGCAATGGGTGCGATCCCCTTCCCATTAACGTCGGTGAAAATACGATCGTAGGCCAGCCTCCCGGTCAAGATCTCAAATAATACTACTCCAAAAGAGTAAATATCTGATTTTTTATTTAATCTTCCATACTCTTGATATTCTGGATCCAAATACATATTTGTACCTGCAATCGTATTGATATTGAGAGTACTGGCCTCTTGATCTGCTGGGTGGAATTTGGATAGCCCAAAATCTGCAATCTTCGCCTTCCAGTTATCATCTAGTAGAATATTCGCACTCTTGATATCACGGTGTATTATCTTTTGTTTGTTGTGATCCGTGTTGGTGTGAATGTAATTCAAGCCATGTGCAATATCAAGACATATCTTTAGACGTTGCACCCAAGTAAGATTAGTCATTTTAGCATTGCTTCCCAGATAGTCTTCGAGACTTCCTTTAGAAGCGTGCTCATACACAACGATCATTGCACCGTTACCTTCATAACAAAATCCAAGAAGAGAGATTATGTTATCATGTTTACAAGTAGTTAGAGTTTCAATTTCTGCAATGAACCCTTGTTCTCCTTCTTGATTGTGAATACGCTTTATGGCTACCGTGCTTCGTTTTCTGGGTAAATCGCATTTACTGACATCTTCTATCGACGAGGAAATACTGCTATCAAAATGTTCAAGTTCTGCTTCGTACACTTTACCGAATCCGCCTGACCCGATGCAATATGCTTCGTCAAAATCATTGGTAGCCTGGCTTATATCATTTAGTGGAATCTTCAAGTGTTCCAAGTTCTTCCCCTGCAACATTATGGAGTTATGAAGCACCACATTAATGCTAGTAAGGATTGGAGTATAGTTACAAAAAGAAAGAAAAAGAGAGACAAAATTTAGTGACATTTATAAAATACTAGCTAAAAGAAATCAAGTTGATGAAAATATAGAATTTATAGTAACTAGCCGGAAAACATGAACATGTATTGTTGGTCACGGGTATTTAAATTCGAATGAAACATGATAGAAGGCTTCTAAATTTCTATATGTTATTGGTCAATAATTTTAAATCTGTTGGTTAATAAACAACATAACACAATCTTACTTAACCTCATTTTGGCTAAGTGCGTGTTCAACAACGTCATCAACATTAATTGGAGCATTCATCTACTTCTACAATTATTTTTTTTCTATCTTCTCAGATGGCTAGAATAGTTATAGTCATAGTCATATTTATATATAGTAATATATATGCACTATATATGTATAAGGGTTTGAGTTTGATAGTAATTCACCTTTATTGGTGAAATGTATATTCCTTTATTTATAATACAACTTCACAAGAGGAAGAGATAAGTACAAATAACAAACTTCCTATTTTATTTGATCTCCATAATTTGCTCCTATATTTATGAGACTCTTCTTATTGCTATTACCCCCCTTCAAGCGAAGTGGAGGAGGACCAACACGCAGCTTGGCACAAAAGGATTCAAACAAGGGACGTGGAAGACTTTTAGTGAAGACGTCAGCCACTTGAAGAGTTGTAGGAACAAAATGAGTGTAGCTTTCTGGATAAAACCATCTCACGGATGAAATGATAGTCAATATCAATGTGGTTTGCGCGCTTATGAGAGATTGGATTTTGACTCAATAATAAAGCACTGTCGCATAGAATAGTGGGGCGAGCAGGAGGCAAAACATGAAGCTCATGCAACAGGTGAGTGATCCATATTATTTCCATTCAGATTCAAAACTAGAACGAGAGACCATAGGTTGTTTCTTTGCACTCCAAGAAACAAGATTGCCGCCAAGAAAGATGGAGTACCCGTATGTGGATCATCGTGTCTCGATACTATGTGCCCAATCTGCATATGAATAACCAAGAATAGAGGGCGTTGAAGAGTGATGAAAAGAGAGACCGTAAGAGAGAGTGCCCTTAATATACTGAAGGATCAGTTTAACTGCTTGAAAATGATCTTGAGTAGGAGCATGAAGAAATTGGCTCACTTGATTTACCTAATATGATAAATCTGGGCGAGTGATTGTTAGGTATTGAAGTGCTCCCACTAGCGAACGATATAAAGTTGGATCCGTAAAAGAGACACCCTGAGTAGTAAAATGTTCGGCGGTAGAAAGAGGAGAGCTGACAGGTTTGGCATCTAGTAATTTAGCTTGTACAAAGATCTCATGCACATATTTAGATTGACTTATGAAAAGACCAGTTGGTGTATATGACACCTCTAGTCCCAAGAAATAGCTAAGGTACCCAAGGTCTGTGATTGCAAATTCCTTTTTAAGACGAGAAATGAAATTATGGATGGTGCCATTTTGATTCCCTGTAAGTATAAGGTCATTGACGTAGACTAAAAGATAGAGAACACATGAATCTCGTTTAGAAATGAAAAGGGAAGTATATGCTCGACTACACAAAAAACCAAGGCCAACAAGAAAAGTACTTAGCCGATGACCATGCCCTGGAGCCTGCTTAAGACCATACAACGACTTTTTTAGACGACACACGTGATTTGGTAACCGTGGGTCAAGAAAGCCAGGTGGTTGTTCCATAAACACCGTATCAGTATGATTGCCATTTACGAAGGCATTTTTTACGTCGAGTTGGTGAAGAGGCCATTTATAAAGCACGGCATGGGATATAACAATGCGTACTGTTGAGGATTTTACTACCGGACTAAACGCAGCTGAATAGTCCAAACCATTAACTTGAGTAAAACCTTGAGCCACTAGACGTGCTTTAAATTTATCAACCGTGCCATCAGAGAGAAACTTGGTTCGAAAAACCCATTTCGATCCAATTACATTGGAGTTAGTTGGACGAGGAACAAGTTCCCAACTTCCCATGTATCATTTTTACGTAAAGCGTCCATTTCATCATGCATAACAGAAAGCCACTTTGGATCTTTAACGGCTGATTTAAACCCTTTCGGTAATTTAGCAGCAGATAGTGCACGATGAAGACATGGTAATGATGATTAAGAAAGATTAGCAACATTGACTATGATATCCTTTATGTTTTAACGATGACAAATAAACGTTCGCAAAACGTAAAATCACAAACAATAGCCTAAATCCGTAAAACCGGATTTCCGGCCCTGTCCCGTGAGCGCCACAAGCGAACTCTATTTTTACGGATTTACTTTTGTCGGCTTTCCTCTTATCCGACACATGTGGAAACTTCAATAAAGGTATGTACATGATATTTGAGCATTTAGGAACACTCCAAATGAGGTTTAGACTTAGAGAGGAGCAAAAATCGAATCCTCCCGTTTTTCAACAAAACACCAACTCAAATCTTTTATCAAACGCCTCTAGCCAAGGCCGAAACTTCTTTCTAAACCTAGTATGATCATGTTTTCAACATACCAACAAGCAAAAGTACTCATTTGACCTTAATCCGGATTTACGTTTTTCCTAATCACGTAACGAGTTTTTCTCCCTTATTGGTCAAACTAAGTCAAATGTCACTTTGCGTAAACGCATCCTTTCCTGTTATGGGATATGCTTTACTAAAGATGCAAAGCACTTAGCTTGTCTGCATCAAGATGATCAGTGATCAAATCCATTGTTGATTATCATGGAATAAATTCTAAATGACTAAATGAGTTTGTGGTATTTGGAGGTTAATCATACTTTGACTTTTCTCACTTCCTTACCTATAAATGTTTTTACAAACTCATATATATTCTTCACATGTACAAGTCTACACTTCCTCTACACAATCCTACAACCCATTCTTCCCAATCATTTGTTCGCCATTCTTACCCAACAAATGATTTCATCTCTTCCACACACACTCTAAACATCTTCTTTCTAACCAATCTCATAATTACATATGCCTACTCTATTCTCTCTTATTGACAATGTGATTATAAACTCAAATTAATCCTTTCATCCTTATCTTCACCTTCATCTTCATCTTCAAACCTTCACTCACATAAGCCTTCACCAAATAATCCTCAAATCTCATCCTCAATATGCGAACTCACATTTTGTTACACAATGTACTATCCTTGTACTTGTTGTACTTCATGTTCCCTATATGCCAAACAATATATCCTCCACATCTTATCAAAACATTATCCACCACTCATTCACTATTCACTTTCTTCTTTACAACATTTGAATTTCACACACACACTTCTTCATCCTCACCCTTAACCAAGCCACTTCAATCAATCCAAGTTCCCACACTCTTTTCTCCACCCTTAGATTGATTTCAAACAAACGCAACAAAAACACTTTCTATTCTATCCTAGATCAAGCCACCTCATCAATCCAATATACCTTATTCTCTTCTCAACCCTTGGATTGAACTCTCATCTCAAACAAACAAACTTCCTCTCACAAACATACACTTCTCACTCACACAACAAACACACCTCTCTTTCAACCATTGATCTTGCCACTTCACCAATCCAACTTACCACTCTTCTTCACATCCTCACCATCCATTTCAAAACAAAATCAATAGGCTCCCTTCTATCACATCATGCCAACTCATTCACAATTCATTCTCTCTTATCCAACATGTGGCTAGATCAATTTGAAATTCAAATTTCAAATTCTCCCCCTTCTCTCAAAGCAAAGAATATTCCAAGAATATTCTCTTGTACCATTAACTAGCTTTTCAAACCTTTAGTTGGATCTCAACTAAGCTAGTTACACTTTGAGGAATACCTAAAATACCCCTTTCCGATAATTCTTTTCTTTCTTTACAATATCGGATAAGCAAAACTCTTTTAATACTTCACAAACGTTTTATCAAATAGATTTTTGAGTTGGTTGACCTTGAGTGTAAGAATGATTGAAAGGTCACAGCGTGAAGTACAATTTGGGGTTTAACAAGTGCGGGTATTTAAAACGCCAAGATTCCGAAGGAAAACAAGTTCGGGAATCTGGCGCGCTGGCTACGCGTTGGGCAGCGCGCCAGACGGGAATTGTCTTCCTATAATTTGGGATCCTTGGCTTATAAATACCCACCATTTGCCTTTGTATTGCTCACCTCTTGCAAGCATTCTTTCCCCTCTTTTCTCTCCTCTAATCCTCCAAGTCTAACACCTTTTGTGTTCTTGATCTTCTCTTCTATCATCTATTGAAGAACACACATCTCCGCAAGAGAGCCACACAAGTACCTAATCCATACTTGTGTGTTTTGTCGAGGGTCTTCTTTCTCATACCCTTTCTTTAAAAACGAATCTCTAGGTTAGGTTAGGACTTGGTTCATCTATCTTATTTCAATTTATCGAGTTGTAAGGGAAGTCTTGTATCCGTGAGATCAAGCCTAGATCATTGAGAATCTAGATGGGGTTTAGAAAGCTTCCAAGGGGAAGGCTTTAGTAGTCCTAGTTGATCTAAGTGATCCTAGAGGTTAAGGCGAATCACGGGTTCTTAGGTGTGGATTCCGAGGGCGGGATACCGTAGATAGCAACTCTTCTTTATGAGCGTCGAGCTTTGTTGAAAGTCGGTGGAGTTAATTGTAATACGGTTTATAATCCACCATAAGGATTATACTATGAGTAGTATAGGTGTCGTGGATTCGCAACTAGGCGTACGGAAGGACTAAACCCTCGTTCCCGAACCAATATATATCGTGGTGTCTCTTCTTCTCTCTATCTACTTATTGTTCTCATTGTAAAGTAAATTAATACACCACCCGGCTCTTTCGAGACTTGAAGTTTTATAAACTTCGAAGAAGTCAAGAAAACCATATTCACCCCCCCCCCCTCTACGGTTCTATAAACATGTTTATGTTTAAAAATACCAGATTTGGAATGAGTTACCATCGGATGGCCAGAAGATGAGGCGGAAGAAAGCGGGTCTAGGGTTGTATGCGACGATGAAAGAGGCATAATAGATGTTGGTGGGGCTATTTGTGATGTTGTTGGATGAGATGAACCATGAGCTGTAGTAGTTAAATCATGTTTATGTAATGAATCAGAGCATAGTAAAGACATTTCAATCAGATGGCGGCACAAAATTTGTTAATCATCGTGTTGAGTCGTTGTTCTAGGAAAATGGCACTCATCATTGCCTATCTTGTCCGCACATGATAACATCAAATAGTTCATACTTTTTAATATCATTTCTCTTGTAAAAATACTCATAATTACTATATTTCTATGAAAATATATACTTAATTGGTTCGTGTTTCGTATTTAGGATAATATGAGCATTAGATTAGAAAGACACGAAAAAATGGAAGGGTGCGTGAAGAAATATGCATAAGTAGCTGCTCCAGACGATAGTTACGGCGCAGTTGGTTCGTTGGAACTACGCTGTAACCCTTATTCTACCCGACCCAAGATTCCTAGTCAAGTTAATAGTTACGGCGTAGTTAACCCTTTGGGGTTACGCCGTAACAAAGGGTGAAAATCAATTCGAGAGTTACTATGACGTAACTCATACCTTTAGGTTATTCGTGTACTATGGGAGTTAGCATAACTCCTCACTTAGGGTTACGCCATAACTGGATCGAGCCTATAAATACAAGCCCTAAATCTGCTTATTTGGGGACTCTCTTCACATAAGACTCACAAGGGACGACTAGAGCTCCATCATAAGGGGTTTTCCACTTTACTCATTATTTGTATAATTCATTCATCAATTATTTGTAAGAACATCAACATCAATGTTTAATCAACCGAAGATTACTTTCATTATGTTTTCTGCAATTTACAATATGAGTGGCTAATCACTTCTAGTGCTATCATATTTATGTATTTATTAATATGTTGATGTATATTTCCTAGTTCAATTATCGTTTGTATGGATATTCTAATTGCTTGTTGGTCCATCTCCGTGTTTGGGTAATGCTAAGGCTAGTGTACCTATTAGCTAGTGATTAGCTGTGAATGGTTGAAAGGTAGTCTAATAGGTTACAAGAGATAGGATGTCATCTACTACTTTTGTTATTCCCCTCTTTGGAGGTTTGTATATGAAGGTGTTATTAGTAGTGCTATAAATAAACCAATTTTAAGTGAATATTTAGAAACTAGGGGTAAAATGTTCATTTATGTGTTTTATTATTAACTGAACGAAAATAAACAAGATTTTATGTCCGCTTATTTAAATGAACAAATACAAACAAAAGTCTCGTTCATTCATATTCGTGAACGTCTAATTATACGTTTGTTGATGTTTGTTTATGTTCATTTATGTGTTTATAGTTGTATATCATTTATTTTTGTTATATACTTTAAAAATCGACATACTTAAACAAATGAACACATTAAACACAATATTTTGTATATTTTTTGTTTGTCTTAATACGTTCATTTATGTTTGTTCACTTACCTTCGTTTCATCTCTTAATGAACGAACATAAAGGAACACAAACAACCTCATTTAATCAAAGAACATGAACAAGAAAACTTGTCCATTTAAGCATTCGTATCCGTTCATTTTCCTGGTTAAATTTAAATGAAGGAATTCGTTCGTGTTCGTCCTGCTTGTTTACGGCCCTAATAATTAGTTTACCTTCTTGGGTGCGTTTTATAGTTTTTTTAAGATCTCTAGAAAAAAGTCACAAAAGGATAGACATTTTATTTCTGGTTGTGTGAAGGAACAAAAATATAAAAATGAAAGAAAAAATAAAACGAGCCAGAATGTGTCAAATTAAGAAAAGAATAGTCAGACCCATTTAGGTTGGTGGTTTCAAAAAACCAACTTTTGGACATAGTAATTTTGAGTCCTTGTTTTAAAAAATATTTTAATCAAAAAAATTGTATGCTCCTAATTTGATTGTCTATCCAAGTAACTTACTAAAATGACAATGGTAATAACTTTTAGGTATTGTTAATTTGTATATATAATTTCCGTTTAAGAGTTCATTGTAAAAATATCCTTGATGCTTCCAAAATGAACCCACTTAAGAGTTTTAGGGTATATTTGGCGCGGAACACCTTGAGAAATTTATTATATAAAAAGCTTGTTTGGCGACAAGGTTTAAAATAAGCATTAAAATTCTAACCTTGCTTATTTTAACCATACTAAACAAGATACAAATTATAACTTTACTTTTGATTCATTTCACAAATTGAAATTATACAAGTATCTTACGAAATACTTTCATAAAACAAAATAGCTTGTGTTAAATGATGTTGCTTACACCTATTCTTAACCGCTACACTTAATAAAACAAATTTATTTCATACTTTCATATTCGCCACAATAATTATAAAAAAATAGTTTTATGTAATATTAATAGTTTAATATAATGTCAATATTAAAAATATTATAATGTAAAATCAAAATCACATACAGTTAAAGCCATAATAGTTAAGGAGTATAATTACCTTCAAGTGATTGTATGATGTACCGTCAAATGCATTCCTCGGCAGTTCCTATAATAATATTTGCAAAAGAATATGAAATGAGTTGATAATATAACAGTTATTCTTGCATAAAGTTGATAAACAAGTTAATGTTCTTACTGGGTTTTCGTGTTTCAATTGGAGTTCAAACGCTTTCTCAAGTCTTTTGACAACCTGATCTATATATGGGCGATCTGCTCTTTCCTCTTTTACGCAACAATATGCTATTTCTGAGAATATTTTTAATGATTCTGGGTGCATCTGTTTCCGTAAATGTGGATCGATCATATCATCCAAATTAGATTTGACCATTTTACTTAATAATCCCTCTCCCAACTTTTCATCCGGAAGAACTGCACTCCTTCCGCACAAGATTTCCAATAGTACAACCCCGAACGAATACACATCTGACTTGTGTGTCATACCGCCAGTCTTTTTATATTTTGGGTCCAGGTAAACATTCTCAATAATATCACGAGTAAGAAGAAGACGCCGCCTCCGAGGTACTGTATTTGTCAATGCAAGTTGAAAACCAGATAACTTGGGTTCCCATTTGTCATCTAGTAAAATTTTTGAGCTCCTGATGTTGCAATGTATGACACTAAAATCACGTCCAGTGTCATAGTGGAGGTAACTCAATGCCTTTGCAACACCCAGACATATCTTCAACTTTTGCATCCATGTGAGGGTCTCGTCACTTAGATATTTGTTGAGACTTCCGTTGGCCTCCTTCTTGTATATGATAAACATGTTATTCTTATCAGAAAACCCAATAACAGACACTAGATTCGTATGAGTGAGACTAGAAAGCATCAATGTCTCCATCCTAAACTTTTTTCTCTCATCTTTTTGATATTTATTATAGATCCCCCGTGCAACAATATCGATAAAATGTCCGGAATGCAACATACCACCTTGGTAAACCCATGCAACTGTTTTTTGATATTCCCACGAGCCCAGTTTTTAGTTGCGGATTGTATATCTTCATAGCTAAGTTGTGAGTGAGAAAGATAGTTGAGGGAAGACATTGTCTTTTTGCTGAACTGGTATTCAATGCCCGTTGATATGGAGTGACTCGTTGATCCCTATATGTACCAAACAAGACAACATTATGAAGTGTGCGGATTTTTAGGGTGGGACACTTCAGCGGGGCTAATCGTTCATTTCAACATTTATCAAAGATAAATTATAGTCAGAAGCTAAGTAAGTATAAGAGAGGATCTTGTGTAAAATTAATTGGCAAAAATAGTTTAGGGAAGTGATATATGAATGGAGTACGTGTATTATATCCTTGTGTAGTAGTAGTACTTCAATGGAAACAAATACAGCAATAACTAAATAAACGTTTCTCGTATATTATAGAGTAGTTATTGTGATATATAGAAAGATAGAGAAAAAACTATCTTACAGCATTTTCACATTCCAATTGAAGTTCCAACGCTTTCTCAAGTCTTGTGACAATCTCATCCATATTTGGGCGTTGCGATTGTTCTTCATTCAAGCACTCATATGCTGTTTCCGCGAAAATGTTCAATGATCGTGGATCAATTTGTTTCCATAGATCCGGATCAATTATACCATCAAGTATTTTCTCTCTATAATGAAAAATTGCCAGTGGAGCCAAATACTTATTATCTTGATCATCACTTACTGATTTCCTAGCACAAAGTAGTTCAAACAATACTAATCCAAAGGAGTACATATCCGTCTTATGGTTAACACTTTTAATCTTTTCATATGTTGGGTCTGTATACCCCTTCGCAGACCAAACAGAATCAGTATGGCAAGAATCATGCCTTCCAGATGTTTTAATCTTCATGGAGTGCTGGAATTCACATAACTTGGGTTCCCAGTCATTATTCAATAGAACTGTGTAACTGCTGATGTTCCGATGTATAACACTAAAATCACGTGGCTCATCGTAATGAATGTATCTCAATGCATGCGCAAGACCGATAGATATCTCCAATCTTTTCACCCACCTCAACAACATCAGGTCACTTAGATAGTTGTCAAGCCTTCCCCTGGAACTGAGCTTGTAAATGATGGTCTCTGCACCAACTTCATTACAAAACCCAACAATAGAAACAACATTCTTATGCTTGAGACAAGATAGCATCGAAATCTCCGTCCAAAACTGTTGTTCTTTTTCATCCCATTCGTTATTAATTAACCTCCGAGCATTGATATCTATCAACTCACCGGACCACAAGAGCTGTCCCTTGTATCTCTTTCCAAATCCACCTGTGCCTATGACATTTTCTTTAGCAAAGTAGTTGGTAGCGGATTCTATATCTTCAAGGGGGATCCTTAGGTGAGCAAGGTGGTCAGGCGCAAAGTGAATCTATTAAAAAACAAGAAGAGTTTGGGTTACAAAAGGATGTGATAAGACGATATTCAGCAATACAAAAATTAATTGCAAGTGGTGCATCATCGGTATGTATATATTGGCGATCTCCAACCAAGCCTGCCTTTGAAGATACACCCATAAAATCAAAGTGCCCTCGTTGTTCTCAGTTTGCCATCAATTTGGATGTTTTATTCAGAAAATATGAAAAAGAAGAAGAAGATACACTTGGGAATTGTGAAAGTGGGTGGGAGTGGTGTGGAATTAATTTATCTTTATATTACAAAATGTGGTTTATATTTCTGGTATTTTTGGTGTGAATATTCTACTTATTTTATTTTATCTTTTAGCATGCTTTTATTCACAGCATGGTTATTTCAATTTTGGTTTGGCTAGCACACAGAGTTTCTCAAAAAAAAAAAAAAAATTATGATCATGTTTCGATACAATAGTCACGTACCGTTTGGTTAAATTATCCATAAAATTGTATGAGTGCTTTAATATAGCTTTTACGTACTTGATATCTAAATTTTTCAAGTTAAATAATCAGCAACCGAATTTTTTATCGGCACCTAAACTTATTTAATTAATGTTAACCGCATTGTAGTGGAGCACTTTTGTTTGGTTTTTTATTAAACCCAACCCGGTTGGTCTTAGTTTACCATAAAAAAAATGACGTCTCCTATTATCTAACATTTCGGTTGATGCCCCTCGTGTCCACATTTCGTGGCTCCGCCAATGCTTATGCAAAGGTCATCTATCTTATATTGCATTTCCTATTGTACCCGTTATAATAACTATTATTTAAAAAAAATAACTAAAGCATAATTATTATTGTTTTTTCTTTTTCACTTATTGCATAATGACTATTTTGTTCATTACCTTATTAGTTAATTTTTTATAAAGATATTGTTATAATTTTAATAAGGTTAATATGATAAGTTCAATTAAACTTATTTTTTATTTTTAGCGGTAAACAATTAATTTAAAAATATTTCTTACTTGCATACTTTTTTTCCAAGTAACTATCCAATAGATACAAATTTGCCGTATATAACACGGCTTTTTGAAAAAAATTTAGAAGTTTACATTGCTTATGAGATAAAAAAAATACAATTATGTGAAATTTTGTTGAAAGAGATGACTAAAAAGATACACGAGTCTACAGACAAAATTATGAACTAATTCACGATCGACATCAATAATTTTTTATGTCAATTGTACTTACTTTCAATGTTATCTATATCTATACTACATATAAAAGAGATTGATATCTCTCTTTTATTAATTACTTAAGTAATACATAATTATATGCACATTCTACAAACTATCAATACTACATATTTAAGTAATACATATTTATATGCACATTTTACAAGCTAATACAGCACGTCGATTACAAAACTTGAATTGAATGTTGTCATTATGATCATCTCCCATCTTAATTTAATAAAAACATGTTCAAAAATAATTAAACTTTATACTATCAAAGTCTAAAATTTAATATTAAATGCTGGTTGCACAAGTGAATTTTCTAATTCGGCATTTGTGAATATTGCTATCATTATCCCAAAGTCGTTAATGTAAAAAAATATGTAATCGAAAAATAGCGCTCGCCAAAAATTTGATTACGGCGCGGGTACCCTGCTAGGTGATTAAAAAAGTTTTCAATGTTAGTTAAAAGATTTTGTCAAATGGTTATTCAAAGCTGATGGGTTATATCAAACTTTCATTGAATGTTAAGTGATTAATGGTCAAACAAAATTGAAAATAAAAGCGTTTGAAAAAAGGGAATAAATACTTAAATCAATATCTTACCAATACTAAAGATATTAATTATTATTAGCATGTTACCAGCGCAAACCAACAGTTTCGAATGCATTAAAAATAAAGAAAACTAAAAATTAATAAAAATATATCAAAATAGATGTTGATTTAAAGAGCACAAAATTTTACAAAATATGATGAAATTAAATCATAAAAAAATAGGTAAAAATATATTTTAATTTAAAAATAAATGTGATTTTTTAATTAAGAAGTGACACATGTCACTTTAAGATGTGTTTCTCTAAAATGAGATAGATGGTCAAGATTGTACATAACAAAAAGTTGTTACATAAAATAAGATTGATGTGTTTGTTGTTAAAAATGGATATTTCCATAAAAAGAAAGGTAAAAGTCAGATTTTCAGACTTTCTAAATATGAAAGTGTCATAAATGCTTTATAATGTAGTATAGACTAGTATAAAATAATTGACCCTAAAATTTACAACCGTACTATACTACTATCTAGTACTTCTTCCTTATCAAAATTATAGTCATTTATTGACTTTTTAAGTTTTTTTTCAACTTTTATCTTAAATATTTTTATGTGTGTTATATAATAATTGATGAAAAATATACGAATAAATTAGTTTTTAAATATATTTTCCATTGTTATAATTTTCATTGAATATTATATAACACAAACAAAAATATTTAAGACTTAAAAAAAATGTAAGGTTAAAGAAAAATAAAGACTTAAGAAGTTAATAGAGAACTATTATTTTGGGACGTAAGAAGTAGTAAAATATATGAATAAGACATGAAGTGTTAAATACTAATTATACCACCTATAAAATTGGCGGGTACTCGTGCATAGCAGCGAAAATTTAAAATGGCAAGTAGTTATAGTTGTATTATTGTTGTTAAGTGTTTCGTGCATACCAACGGGCATTTGGTCCAATGGTATGGAGGTTTTACCCTCCTAGGCAAGGTTTCATGTTCGAGTCTTGTCAAGAGCGATAGGGGTTTCCTCCCGCGTGTGTAAAGGGAACGGTGCCATTGCCTTCTGGGCTGGACCCAACCTAGTTGTGTGGGCTCGCTACGCCTTCTGGGGCTAGGGGCCATGTAGCCACAAATTGCCGTTCCAAAAAAAAAGTGTTTCGTGCATGAAATGAATGTACATTGCTTATCAGGTCAAACTTTTAGCTTATAAGTAGTCTGCAAAGAAAATATATATAAGGATGTAAAGCATGACTAGATTAACAATTTCATATTTTTCACTTTGAGAGTTAAGCAAATGCGCTTTCTCTTTATATATAAAGAAAATACGTCTTTGTTTTTTCAAAAGTGATTCAATATGTTTAAATTGGTTTGTTTTTGCCATTTCATAATGTTTCATTTATAATTTGGTTAAAATTAATATAATGAAATGGGAAAATATATTATGGCAGAACCATATATAAAAGAGAAAATATAAAGGTCTTACCGGCCTATTTTCACGTGCTAGTCCCAAAGCTTTCTCGAGTCTTGGGACAATGTCAACTATATTTGGGCGTCCCGATTGTTCTTCGTCCAAACAGTCATACGCTATTTCCGCGAACATGTTGAATGAATGCAAATCCATTTGTTTCCATAGATCCTTGTCAATTATATTATCGAGGTTTTTCTCTCGATAATGGGTAATTGCTAACGAAGCCAAATGATTATCAACTTTGTCGTCACTTATTGAATTCCTTCCACACAGTAGTTCAAACAAAATTACCCCAAGCGAGTACATATCTGATTTGTGGCTCACGCTCTTAGTCTCAATATATGTTGGATCTCCATACCCATTCACATACTCAAGTTTATTAGTATGAAATGAATGATGCCTTTGAGAAGCTTTAATCTTCATGGAAACATCAAACATCAGATACTTGGTTCCCATATCTTCATTTAGTAGACTGTGGAAGGTAGTGTTTATTAGATGTATTACGCTAAAGTCCGTGGTGTCATAAGGAATGTAGCTCAAGCATGCGGAAATTCCGGACATTTATCTCCAATCTTCGCACCCATGTCATCAACATTGGGTCACTTAGATAGTTTTCGAGACTTAACCTGGTCTCACGCCTGTTAATGATGATCTTTTCACCATTTTCATCACAAAACCCAACTAATGAAACCAGATTTTTATGCTTGAGAGTAGAAAGCATGGAAATCTCCATCCAAAACTGTTGTTCATCATCCCTTTCTTTATTTAACCTTCGTGCACAAATATCAATCAAGTCACCAGACCACAAGAATTGCGTCTTGTATTCCTTACAAAATCCATATGAGTTAATGATATTTTCTTCAGCGAAGTTGTTGGTGGCAGATTGTATGTCTTCAAGGGGGATTTTGAGGTGAGCGAGCGAAGACATTATCTGTTTATCAAGTAAAAACGTGAATTAATACACAAGATAACACAATAAGAGAGTTTGATGAAGTGCCTACAACGTGTTTGATGAAATTCCTGAACCTTTTCAAACACATGTTGTGGTATATATATTTGCATTTTATGTTATATTGATCTTGAATTTAAGTCTAAATCTGTATATATTTTCTACTTTATAACTAATAATTTGAGATAACCAAACATATTTACTTTCAATTTGATTTTTTATTTTTGCAGTCTTTCGATAAAGAGCAAGATTCATATCGTAATCTTTATTAGATTCTTGTTTAAAAAAAGTGTCGATCAAAGAACGGCTCTCATGCGTAATGTCGTAGCATTTCTCATATGCTTTTCTAAAATCGCTTTTCGCTGCGCTTGCATTTTCAAATTGCACGGCTAACTCAATAAGCGCTTTCTGACGAATAGTATATTCGTCAATAAGTTTTGTAACCAAAGCTTGAATTTCATCGAAGGTGTGTGGAAGTGGACAAGCCATAGTATATTTTTTTGAGGATAAAGTGTGAAAATTTAAAGTAAAATATGGTTGTATCTATAGGATAAAAAGTGGGTATTAATTTAAAAGTGGGTGTTAATTTAAAAGTGGGTGTTAATTTAAAAGTGAGTATAATTTAATATATATAATATATTTTTTTAAATAGCCGTTGGTAAATACATATAACGTATATATTTTTTGTCGTTTATGCGTCGGGGAAATGGCTAGAATCAAGTGGCGAAAAAGTGGCTAAGGTTTGGGGTGTGGTGGCGATCGCCACTTCGCATGCCACATAGGAGTGGCGAATTTATTCCGTTGCTACACCGTATGCTCTAAGAGGGTGGAGTGTGGTGAAGAGATGTATCTTTTCACTTGGGCCCCACAGGCTGCCACGTTAGCATCTCACTCCCATTCAAAAATACCCCTTCACTCATAACACATCCCTATCTCCTCATTTGGGCCCCACCACTCACCATTTTATTTTCTTTTCCATTTTTTTCACACAAACATAATTCAATGCATTTAAATAAAAAATACAAACATACGGAATTTTACAATACAATACGGAATTTAAAAATACGATACGGAATTTAAAAATACAGTAAGGAAATGTTTTAACCGATTCGTATTCTGAATCAGATTTCACCCCAAATTTCAACCTGAATAACTCATCATGAGCTTGTTCTTCCTTCATAAATTCCTCCCATTCTTTTTTAGCTCTTGCTCGTTCTTTTTCAGCCTTTGCTTCTTCTTCTAAGTACTCTCTATATGCCTCTTCATCTAGAGCTAGTTGTTGTTGCTCTTTCTCAGTGAGAAATCCTTCAGTAAGATATTCATCACATGTGTCATGTTCTTCAGCTGACTCCTCAACGGTTAGATAAGAAGAAATGAGAGGCATGGGTGGTTTCTCGGGTGTTGGGGGATTGCTTTGGTTAGTTTTGTTATCCATAGCCATTGAATACAGATTATAAGAGTTGGATAAGAAGTTGTATGAAAAAATGAATTGTTGGATCGTTTTCTGAATAGATCTTAACCTTTAGCTTGTAAAGGGTTTGTTCCTTTAGATAATTCTAAAGCAACAATAATGAAACAGTGATTTGAACACTATTGATTATGCGCAAACTAATCAATAATGCTAAGAAGAACAGTATTAAGAATCACAAAAGAACTTTATATTATAAGTTAAATCTGCTTAGGTTACAGATTACAAAAACTATTATTGCTAATCGATCTTTATTGATCTATGTAGAACTATATCTACTAACTATGACTAGGGTTCCTTTTATACACCAAGGAAACCCTAATGAGCTTTACAAAAATATAAGTGTGCTGATACTGCTTGTTGCTGATTACTGAATGATTATAGATGATTAGAGTTGTGTTAGTTGGTGTTCCAACTAAGGTAAAACAAATTGCTTGATTTTGTTTATTGCTAATTGCTGAATGTTGGCGTTTTTACTTTTATCCCAAAAGCTTCTATCATAAGGCTAGGTTGGTTTCTATTTATACTCAAGTAGTGCTATTGTCTTTTTACCTTTATGGCAAATTGGTGGCAACACGTGTAATTTTGATTAAGATCGCAATGTCTCATTGTCAGGTATCGAACAGGATGTTTCTTGTTATGTCTACAATTCATGTGAAGAAAGTTGAGAAATTAAAAAAAAAAAAAAAAGATCGCTAACGAGTTTTCACCAGAAATATGTAATTGTTTGCAAGATATATGTGACTTTAGTTTCACGATAACACTCTCGTTAATCTAATTTCTCTGCCTATTTTTTTTAACGGCAAAAGATATATTAAAAACTAGCAAGAAGCTAGAAAAATACAAAGGATTACATAGCCAATCTGTCCAACTCGAAACTTTTCGACCTCTATATTCTAACGAATTAAATGAAAATAAACGAATAGAATCAAAAATATCACATTTCGTCTTGGCATGAGAGTTAAACGTGACATTATTTCGATACTTTCAAAGAATCCAAAACGTAGAGGCGACGATAGCAAATAAACGATCCTTCTTAATTTCTCTGCCTATTAACTAGAAAATGTCTCATTTTCCTTAATATAAGTTTCAAAAATTCCCCCAACGAATCAAATAATTTACAAACCACTAGATTAAGGTAGTATGTTAATTACATACTACCTTGACAATTTACGATTTACAAACAGATTATAATTATCATCTTCATTAAACGAATATAAAATGAAAATCAAATATATACTTTCTAAAGAATTTAATGACAAAAGATAATGAAAACGTTTCACTCTTACTATGTCTTAATGACAAAAAGTCTTCAAGTAGAGATGTGTTTTGGACAATTATTTAACGAGGGACGTGAGATGTTTTTTGACAAACCACAAGGATGATTTTTGCACTTCTTTCTTTTATTTAATTCATTTACAAACAAAATTAAGTATTTTTTTTTTCTTAATTAAGCTTTTAATATAATAAAAGAATTACATTATTTCCGGAGCTTTCTATTAGATTTAATCTTATAGGAAAAAATTAGACAAATCAGAGCGCTTGATTTTGACATGTATGTAACTCATATGATCTAATTGGTTAAAACAAAATTTAAGTTAAATCAAATTTGGTCAAAATTAAAAATTTTGGTGGATGAATTTGGTGGTTAAAAAAACAAATAAAAATATATGTCTCAAATTTATGAAAACAAAATCTTAAAAAATATGTCATAATTAATAAAATTTTAGTGTTGAATTTTAAAAAAATAATATGGGTTAAGTGTAAATTTATAAGTTTTTATGTTTTTTAATAACTTTAAAAAATAAACAAATAATCTTTTATACTTTGTACCCTTAGACTTTATATTTTATAATACAACATATATATGTTGTTTTAAAAATACAACATATAATTTGCACAAGATTATTAATTTCAAAATAAAAGCACAATTATTGTGTATATAAATAAATAGACAATGTTGTACGTATATAAACATTTCGTGTTTTTCCTCTTGATGAGTTTAAGTAAGTATATCTGGAAAAAATTATTTTTACTATATGCGTTCAGTAAAAACTTTTTGTTATTTCATTTTAAAAGTTTATCACATGCGTATACGGGTTTTAATATTAAATACGACTAAATTATTATTAACACATAACAATGTAATTGACAAACATGGATTAGCATTCTTTGCTTAATATGGTAGAAAACATTTATTATAATTGTTACAATTATTCAAATTAAGAAAAAACCCGCATTCACAATTACTTAAATAGTGATAAATAAGACATTCGATGTGCAAATACGAAAAAATTAACAACACTTGCAAAATTAACACTTAATTAGATTTCAATGTTTAAACCCCATGCGTGCACGGGCATTAAAGTTGAAATTGAAATAAAGGTTTTCAAAGCACGATTATCATGAGCTCAATGTTAAGATAGCTCAATATTAAGGCAGTTAAAACTTTTCCACAATTTATAAAATGCATAAAGTGTATAAATGTATTTAAAACTATTTTTAGTAACTTGTTTATTTTTTCAATAACTTTGGATAAACAACTATAAAATATAAGATTTTCGGTTTGATTTGTATGTCCGTACGATAAAAAAAGATGTACGTTTTTTTTCTTTCAAAGATCACCGTATTTATTCACATTAAATAAATACTTCAATTACTTACTCAGCGACAGATTCGTTTGCACGCAAGGATTGGATCTTAAAATGTCCAATTTTGCATAAGCTTTGTATGTTACCCATGATCACTTCAGTTGCCCTTATTCAACTATAGTTTGGAAGGAAATGAAAAGTAAAGGAAGTATTGCTCATGACTGCCACAATTTGGAGAATACTGTAGAGAGATTGGCTGCAAGAAGGATCAAAAAAAATATTTGGCAGATTGTAAATAAGCTTATTCTCTTAGCTACTGTTTACTATGTGTGGAATGAAAGAAATAAGCGGATTGTCATGAAAGAGGCCAAAACCAGTGAGGAGCTAATTAATATCATTAAAAAACATGTGACTGATACGCTCTTAGGTATAAAAGTCAAAAGCTCTGGTGCTCTTGTTATTTGGGGATTGAATCTGGAGAATGGGAGACTGGTACCTATGAGCTGTCATAAAAGTGCTATTCTACAATGATTGAAATGCTGTGCTTCCTTGTTTTATTTTCTGCTGCATAAAGAGGTGTTTGGCTAATGGAATTACTGCACTTTTATTTTGCCATATTAGTAAGTGCAGGAATGCAAACCATTACAGTTGCTTGAACCTTATAATTTGGAGTTTTCTCTAGGTATGCTACCTTTTGACTCTTTTAATCCCTCAGTTTGGACTTGGGAGGATCTGGTGGGAATATGGGTCAAATTGGTCATACATGGATTAAATGTACCATAAGGAAGGTGTCAACTTCTGTGAAGGGTAAATGGTTTGGGTGGACTGTGTATGTTGAATGGAATAGAGAGTGGTGTAAGATGACACTTCTTGTTTCATTCTATACACACTCAAAGGAGGTAAGGATGGATGTGAGTGAGGGTGAGTGTTTTTTTGGTTAGTAATGCCCATATTTTTTGTATCTTGTTGTCAAATAGTAAGGTGGGCTGCTATTGTGATTAAAAATGCAAAGGTATAGGAAATGTAGCTAACTTGGAAGAGCCCCTCACTCATGGTGAATGAGAGCTATATTCTACATGTTGATGCCCCTTTAATAACCCCATAGTTTAGTGTGGGTGTTGGATGACTGATCTAGATCTATGTTTGTTATTGAGGGTGGAAATGTAGACATGCGGATATGGTTTTTTGGTGATAAAGGTGAATTAGCTCAGGTCTTCTATGGATCTGTGTATTTCAAGACTGGGATTTATCAAAGTTGGATGATCTTTGTTATCAGAGAAGAATGGCTTCAGAGATCTTTTCTTTGTTGTCCGAGTTATAGAATTAGATTAGCTTTTTGTATGGTCTGTTGAATCAAAGATTAGGACTGTCTAATCTTTGGGTATTACTATTGTATCTTTCATTAATTAATAAATTCACCTTTTCACCGAAAAAATAATAAATAAATAAATACTTCTATAATTTACGTATATGATACTAACTAAAGAATGTTAAAGTAAAGTAACTAACAATACCGTCTTCTACGGATTATGGGTCTCCAATACCATCTTTCACAACGTACGGGGCCATTGGGGAGGTTGAGACGTAGACAACCCTACCCCTAAGGTAGGGTTGTCGGGTAGGGTTGTCTTTCGAAAATCACCAAAGGTAGAGATAAAAAAGATGTACGTTTTCTTTCAAAAATCACCAAAGGTAAAGAGGTTGCTTCCGGTTCTACCTAAAGTAGAAAATAACATTCGGCCTTGCAAGGGGTAAGGATCGAACCCTTGACCTCTTTCTTCAAAGGCAAAAGTGTTAACTACTTGATCCAAACATTGCTCTTTTATATGATACTAACTAAATTAATTATAATTTATATAAAACTCGGTGATAAATAATTAGATCAAATCAAATAATGTCAAATTATGTAATTATTGGTATCAATCATGAGTTATAGAATCAGAGTGTAGTATAGTCTTCCATTGTGTGTAACCAATAACAATTTTTATTTTATTATATATATAATATACTAGTTGATACTCCGGCATTGCAGCACTGATAAAAATTGATAACTCAACTCTTCCCGCTACTCCATGCCCGTTAGTAGAATTTGAATGTATATACGTTCGGTGTATGTGCTTGTTTGAGTTTTCCGTAGCTTTCCCGCAACACCATATAAACATTATTAATTCTCGCATGTAAAAAGACTCTCACACTATCTTACTCATCAAACACTCTCTCTAAAAGTATATAATTTTTACGAATTAAGTTTGTATTCAAATTAATGATAAAATTGTAAAAAATCAAATAAAATAAACCTCCACTAAAAATTAAAAAAAATACTAAAAGATTTTAAAAATTTATCAAAATTAATGTTGAATTAAAGAGCATAAAATTTTAAAAAATATAACAAATTATATTATAAAAAAATAATTACATAAAAATATATTTTAGTTTAAAAATAAATGTAGGTTTTTAAATAAGACTGTCACATATCACTTTATGAGGCAGTTTCATAAAATGAGATGAATGGTTAAAAGTGCACCTCATTATATTAATTTTTTTATAAAACTCATATTATAAATGTTTTTTCATTGAATTTTTCAAATTTAACCTTTACATTGTTGTCAAATTTTTATGAGATTTTTATTTTTTTGACTAAAATCAAAGTTGAATGTTGAAATGACAGTTCATTTTTACAAGGAAAATAATTTATTTTTTTGGAAATGCAATGACTTGAATGATATATATGTATTGCGTCGTTGCTATGTATACAATCTTGTGTATCTATTTTCGCTTTATCTCACAATAAAATGCGGGTCGTGCATGTTTTTATATTTGTGTTAATAATAATCGGTCGTAATTTAATTTTAAACTCGTGTACGCGTGAGTTGAGTTATAAAAAGGAATAACATGAGACGTTTTCTAACGCCGATAATAAAAAATACTTTTCCTGAAATCCTTACTTAGTATCATATAAAGATTAAATAACACGAGTTGTTTGCATATGTACAATTAACTCGTTGCATTCATGTTTGATATAACTTTTATAACTCCCGTGCATATACAGGTATATTAACATGTAATGTTTATCATATTAAAAAAAACACAACGAACTAAAAAATATTGGTTTTTTCATAAAAAAAAATAGTCCATTGTAAAAGCATTTAAGTAAAATTAAAAAAACAAAGAAACTAACAAGTTTACTTAGGTAAACTAAAATAAATAAAAAATTTTAATTAACTGAAATTTTATTAAATACCATTGTTTTTGTATTGAGTTAGTTTTTTCTTTTAAAAAATGACAAATATTTTTATATACAAATGATATTTTTGTTGAATTGAAATCTTATAGTGGTTTGAACACAATAAAAATGGCTCCATTGCAAATTTATCTGTTCAATAGTTAAAGAAAAATTAGGTTTTTTTACACTATAATTAATCGTTCTTTCATTCGTCATGGACTTCTCTCTTGGGATATAATAAAAGATTTACTTACTGACTCCTACAAATTGCTTTAAGATAACATGATATTGAGTCGGGGTCATTTTCACAAAATTAGGGAGGGGTTGATATTATTATATATTTTTAAAATTGCATTAAGACAGTTTTTGAAATAATATATAGCAAAGAGCGCAGCTTGGTACTCTGGGGGGGAGTACTGGTGGGGTCGTATTTTATTCATGGACACAAAACTGAATTCTGGTTGGAGTGTTCAGTGGTAGTTGTTGCCATAAAAGAGCTAGAATTTAGCGCGGGGTTAGAAACCATTAGGGTAAGCAGGGGCGGAGGGATGTACAACGTAGTGGGGGGGGTGGTGGGGTAGGTGGGTGGGCCGGCGCCCTCGGAGTAAACATGCGACGAGATTTTAGTTTTTTTAGTAGGGCAAAAAAAATTGTTAATTTTAGTCAATTAATTTTTAGAATATTATGAGAGAAGTGCCTTTATGATGTATTTTTATATAGCAATTTGCGCCCCATCCCAACCATCTCTCAGATTGGCCGCCCCACGATATTCGATCTTAGTCTTGCTATAAGAATATCAGAAAAGGTAGCTAGCCTTATTTTTAGCTTGCCCCCATCCCAAATCTCAAATTGCCCCCGATACGACTGCTTAAATATCAAAAGGCTATTGAAAAGCTGCTAAAAGATGTTAAAAAATTACTAAAAGTTGCTAAAAAACTGTTAAAAAGTGCTAAAACGCGACTAAAAAGCGGTGGTTTTTGGAGAAAAAATTTTTGCCCCCTATATACCAAGATCCTGGCTCCGCCACTGCATATAAGAGGTGTTCTTTTATTTTAAAAATATCAACTTTCGATTACACAGTTTACATATTGTTAGTGTTCAGATAAGATATTAACGTCCATTGCTTATTGTGGTTGGGGGCAGCACTAGTAATTGTTTCGCCATTGACAAAAGGTTACATGGCACTTTTTAAATAAACTATGGTATTTAATCATTTGATATATGCTAAGCTGATTAGCTAATGTAGGTAAAATCAAAGGGTTACAAAACTTATATCTGTACTACTGACCTGAATGCGAAAATGTTAATCAAATAAACAAACTTATACTACATGCATGTACGTGAAAGAGGGAGAAAAGAACAGTCACTAAATATGGCTTCTTCGGTCACACCACAATGAGTGGTGTGCACACTAAAAAATCACACATGTAATGCATAAAATACAACATCATATATGCAATATTATGCATGTTTGTGATGTGCATATCAGCTCCCTTTTGAGAAACCTTAACTTGAATTTTGTTAGTATTGCACTAACTTTTGCATATATTGGAACTAGTCAGGTAGAGTTAGGTTCAGCAATAATAGATTTATGGGGTCTAGCTAAAGAAGGTGTTTAATCTCAAAAGAAATATAGAGTACTAGTTATTATGGAAGAAAGATGGAAGAGAAAAAAACAGTTTTACCGCATTCTGATGTTCCAGTTGAAGTTCCAACACTTTTTCAAGTCTTGTGACAATCTCATCTATACTTGGCCGTTGAGATTCTTCTTCATTCAAGCATTCATACGCTATCTCCGCGAAAATGTCAAATGATTGCGAGTCCATTTGTTTCCATAGATCCCAATCAACTATTTCATTTAGCCTTTTCTCTTTGTAAAGGAGAATTGCTGCTGGAGCCAAACACTTGTTAATGTCGTCGGCGATTATTGATTCCCTACCACATAGTAGTTCAAACAATACTATCCCAAAGGAGTACATATCCGTCTTGTGGTTCACACTTTTAGTCTTTTCATATGTCGGGTCTGTATACCCATTCTTACTCCATACTTTACTAGTATGGAAAGAATGGTGCCTTTGAGATGCTTCAATTTTCATTGACTTTTCAAATTTAGATAACTTGGGCTCGAAGTTATCATTTAATAAAACTGAGTTACTACTGATGTCTCGATGTATTATGCTAAAATCGCGTGTCTCATCGTAATGAATGTAGCTCAACGCATGCGCAAGACCGACCGATATCTTCAGTCTTTGCACCCATGCCAACAACGTAGCATCACTTAGATGGTTACTGAGACTTCCGTGTATCTCACGCCTGGTTATGATGATCTTTTCACCATTTTCATAACAAAAGCAAAGTAATGAAACCAGATTTTGGTGCTTGAGACTAGAAAGCATCAAAACCTCAGTCCAAAACATTTCATCTCTATCCTTATTATACTTCCGAGCAGTGATTTCAATCAACTCATCGGACCACAAGAGCTGTCCCTTGTATCTCTTATCGTATCCACCGCTGCCGATAACATGTTTGTCATCAAAGTTGTTGGTCGCTGATAATATACTTTCAAGGGGGATTTTAAAGCGAGCAAGGTTGTCCATGCGCGAAGACATAATCTGTTTATCAACAAAAAAGGCGAGTTACAAATAGAATTACAAAAGTTGTTGGTCAAAGGTACTTATTTATGCATATATAGGCGGGTTACACGGACCATCCTCTTTTCTTGAATTAATCCTTCTATGTAGTAGATCCATATGTTTTGCAGGTTCATTAATCAATCAATATATATGGCATTCTAAAAAAAAAAATCAATCAATATATACATTTATCATAATAACTCATAGTTGCTACGGTAACAATCTATCTATTAATACTATTAAAACAAGGTTTTTGCATATATCATCTTTAACTATGTGTAATGATTTTATTGGTTAATGAATAAGAAAACTATTTCTACATGATGTCATCTAAATAAAAAATTTAAAATTAAGTAATGACAAATAGCCCGTTAAAAAATATTCTAAAGCCCAATCTAAAATAAAAGCTTCTCCAGGAAGACAAAACACATGCCAACTGAGCATTTGAAAACTAAACATTGTTGTTACAAGTTTCATCTCCAATCTTCTCCATTTGTAAAATTCACTTTGCCAATCAACTTTTAAATCTGAAATTTTCATTGTCTTCTTCACTTTTCTTTAATCCATTGTAGCTGAGCTCATTTTTTTTTGTTTTCAGGGATATATTTTCTGATTGTTATGGATTAAAAAGGTCGCTTATCACCTGGCTCTTCATCCGCTCCTTAAAGATGTGAATGCTTCGAATCAATATGAATATGAAGGTTCATTCTCTATTTTCACCATTATAATCTTCATTTTAGTTCTTCCTCACTCTCTTCATTCATTTTTATCTAGATACGTGTAATTAATACTCACATACCAGAAAAAGTGGATGCACTTTAGGCATGTCAGTATGAATTTAGGATGAGACAAAGAATGTTTTTGTGATGAATACCAAATGTTCGATCAAATGCCTAAATGAAAAAAAAGATATTCAAATGTTGAAAAGAGAGAGAAACCGTGTTAGATTAGAAAAATGTTTAGTATTTGTATTGTATTGACTTGATTTAGTGTAATTTAGATAGAATAGGTTCATGTATCAGCTTTTATCATTTTCTTTCTGATTCAAATTAATTATTAATATTATTTGGTCATGTGGTAAGGATTGTTGGAGCTTCAAGGATATAAGTTTCATCTTACTTCAACATATTTGAATTTATATTTCTTTAAAGAATGCATTTAACAAGTGACTGACTCTACTTTTGAATGTAGTTGTCAAGTATAGTAAATCAGAGGTACGCAACACAGAAACAAGACACAAAGAACGCAGGATGTACATTACTGCCAAACGCGCAGATTTTATATATTGAAGAAACTCACTCAAAACTCCAATACGTTACAAAGGTAATTCCCTACCCTTCTCGGTATATGTAGACTAACCTATTCTCGTTAGACTATAACTAGGATTACACTTTATTAATATCCTAAATAAACAAGTAAATAGGACGAGTTGGACTCGCACAACAACTACTATTAAAGAAACCTGATAACACCTTTAAGCCATATCAGACTTCAGCTCCAACTTGGAATAATGAATCTCGTAACACGCTTGTAAGCCACATCCAAACTCACAATTCGCCAACAATCACCCCCTGAATTTCTGAGTCGACGAGGGTAACTTTTGCACACCAAGTAACGATCTCATCTCATTGAATCTTAGCGTGCCAAGGCCCTCGTTAACGGGTCTGCTCTTTGATTATCTCCGGATACATGCTCAACAATTACGTGCTCATTCTCTATCACTTCTGTCAATACCTCCCTTAGCCAAATTGCTTGACACGCAGATGCAATGGTTGCGTTGAACTCAGCTTCACACGAAGATAACGCCACGGTAGTTTGCTTTTGTGAGCACCATGTAATGGGTGATGTACCTAAATAGAAAACATGTCCAGTAGTACTCCGTCCATCATCAGTATCACTATATCCCATTAGTCTCATGTCATTACCCCGCTTGTATTTAATTCCAAACGAAGTTGTACCTTTAAGATAGCGTATGATTTACTTGATAGCACGAGCATGTGATTCTCTTGGAATTTGCATGTATCGACTTACCACACCAACCGATTACGTTAAATCTGGACGAGTACGTTCATCTTTTGCTTTTGACAACTTGAGTCCTGGTTCCATTGGACATAAAGTTGCATTGCAATCTTCCATACCGGCTTCTTTCAAGATCTTCATTGCATATCTCTCTTGCTTGATCTCCACGCAATCCTTTCCTTGTGAGACTTCAATACCTAAGTAATAAGTTAACTCACCAAGATCTGACATTTCAAATTGAGATGCCATTCTCTTTTTGAACTCATTTATGAGATCCAAGCTTGTCCCAGTCACGAATAAATCATCTCCATAAACCGCAACAATGATATATTCTCCATTGGGCACCTACCGCCTTTTCGTGCACGCATTGTAGAAAACCCATCTATTTTAAAGTACTATCGAGCTTCTTTCGATCACCATTTAGAAAAGCCGTTTTCACATCCAACTACTGAATCTTCCATCCTTTCCCGGCCGCAAGAACAATCAATAGTCGTATGGTCTCGAGTCGAACTAACAGGTTAGGCGTATTATCACTTCCAGACTTATCTTCTTCACTTTCTGGGTTGTTCTCATGAACAGTAACCCAGCTGCTATGCGGGTTCGCCTCTTCGTCTACAATGTGATTAATAACATTTTCCTCTATACCGTTGCATAAAATAGTAAAAGTACGTGATTCCCATCTTACTTCATTTGTATCTTCTTTACCAACTTTTAATTGAGCTTTATAAAGGCGATTTTCACTACGCGGGACCTTTATAATAAACCTCCCCAACTATCTTGTATGGTTAAGAAATCACCTCGGATACTAATATCATAACCGGATATTGTCGCTTGTCCGAGACTTATCACATTACTTTGAAGAGCAAGAATATAATAGTTTCGAACAATTTTATTCTCCGTTTATACTTTGGAACAAAATCAAGCCTTTTCTTTTTATGCTAATACACAAACCATCTCCGAACCTAACACATCCAGTAATATTTTCATTTGATTCAGAAAAGTAAGAGTAATTACCTGTGATTACTTGCACCGTTGTCAAAGTACCATACATCGTCTTTATCATCGGTATTTGACTCGCTCTTTTGTGGAGTGTACTTTTCTTCATTCATAAAAATCGTTTCTTGTTCATGGTTCATCATAAAAAACGTACCTTCCTCTTGATACACACCTTTCTCTTGTGTCTCATTAAGGTTAACTTCACGATTTCGGTTTCGTTCAGGGCATTTTGAAACAAAGTGTCCATACTGATCACAACGGTAACACTGTATATGTGAGAGGTTACGTTTCTCATGTTGTTTACCCTTTTGTTCATTAAAACCATGGTTTTTCGTGGAGTCACGTTGACCAAGATTTTGAGAGTTGCCCCAACCACGTACTTGACCTCGACCTCGTCCACGGCCTCGAGAGTATGAGCCACATCCTCTCCCTCTACTTGAGTCACTATTCCTATTGGAATAATTCGTCCTAACATAAAGCAATTTCTCTTGAGAATCGTTTGCCTTATCTTCTTGTTTGACTCTTTCTTCATACACTTTCAATCGTCCAACCACATCCTCGAACCCTGTTGTTTTAAAGTCTAAAACTTGCTCAAGGGCTGCCACGATATGGACAAAACGTCAAGGAAGGCTTGTGAGAAACTTCTTAACCAGCTTGTGTTCCGACATGACTTCTCCAAGCGTAGCTGACGACAACTTCGCGGCATAGGCATCTATAGTATCGTTATCTGACATCTTCAGATTCTCGAACTCTGTAAAAAGGGTTTGAAGCCTCGCTTCCTCTACATGACCAGCTCCTAACTTACGAGTTTTTATCGCTTCCCACTTCTCCTTCCCGGTTTTCAAATTCCCGATTTGTAAAATCAAATCTTCAGAGATCGATTGAAACAACAAGCCTTTAACTATATTGTTTTTCTTGGCATCGTCTACCACATCCCATACTCCATGAATTTTAAGAAGAACTTCCATACGCATCCTCCATATGGTATAGTCTATTGGTGTTAACAACAGACATTGAAACGTCAAAGTAGTATCCTTTACAGGCCGTTGTGAGCTTTCTCCCACCACCATCCTTGTTCTTTGTTTGGACCGTGAATAGGTTTGTAACGGGGATTTATCCAGCCCTTTACACGGCTTAGATTTAGTCTTTGTTCGAGTTGAATACGCGTAAGACTATCAACGGTTTCCCGGATTGCCCTACCAAACTTCAACTTTTTAACAGACAAGACAATCAACAGTTTTTAAAAACTGTTTCCAACTTGCTGTTATGAACTTTAAAGAACAATGGGTCTATGAACAGTTTATATGCGCTAAAATAGCCCAACACGCTAAAATAGCCCAACTGATTATGCGACTTAAACCACCCCCTTTTTTTTAGGTTTTAAGTCGACTATTAATAGGTTTTTTTATATCCCTAATTCGCTGTAACAGTGCACTCATTCTTGTCTTCTAACCAACAGATTCACAGGTAATGGGACGATTGATGTTGAACGTGTTTGGAACCCTAAGTCGCGGCAACAAATCACCAACAAGCAACCTGGAATCTCTGATACCAATTGATGGTGATCAGAAGGTTGTATAACAGAAGCAGAAAAGAAGAAACACACGACAAGAAAGAACAGAAAAGGAACAGGTATTGAAGAAACTCACTCAAAACTCCAATACGTTACAAAGGTAATTCCCTACCCTTCTCGGTATATATAGACTAACCTATTCTCGTTAGACTATAACTAGGATTACACTTTATTAATATCCAAAATAAACAAGTAAATAGGACGAGTTGGACTCGCACTCCAACTACTATTATAGAAACCTGATAACACGCTTTAAGCCATATCAGACTTCAACTCCAACTTGTAATACTGAATCTGGTAACACGCTTGTAAGCCACATCCAAACTCAGAATTCGCCAACATCAAGTGATTGTATTTATGTTTCTTTCTTGAATGAAACCGTAGAAGGAAGTAGTTTTTTGGATCAGAGATGTTAGATGTGCACATGACCTGCTTAGTGAACAATGACATTGTTTTTTTCTAGACTTGAGCTATTTCTTATAATATTGTTAGCTATATGATGATTAACGTACTTTTAGAATGACAAGTAACAGAATTGTGGGTTAGTAATCACTAAGCATTTGTTTTTAAACTTATTTTACTTGAATCTTTGTTTAGTGGAGTTTTGTAAATGGAAGCAAATGTGCCCAACTTGAGCATTATTTTTCATGCGCCTTGTAAACGTGCATTCTAAATTATGTCGGTGTATTTTTTTTTTATGGTTATAGCATTGTTGCTTTGGTTAACATTATAGAATATGAGTTTCTTCAAGTCTTCAACCAGATGAGATTGTTGTTAGTGGCGGTAAGCAGAGCCTAAGGGTTAGTGCTTGAGTAAGTATAATATGAACAACTACAATTAGACCTCTCTAATTTAATTAAATGTTCCATCAAATTTATTAATTCATAAAATCTTTACCTCATTCTTTTAGTTTTCTTCCGATGTAAATTTCAGATTTCTATACTCCACCGATCAAAAATTCAAACAGAAGTTTCATGCCTGCTTCATTTTTGTCTAAATTTTTCGACTTCTTGAAATTCATTTGGGATATGTTGTAATCTCAGATATGTTGACTGGGATTTTGTGGCTTTGTTATTGATAACTTATCAAGTGTCGCTTATGAATTTGTTAGTTGTATAATAGTATAAAACTAAGATTTTCAATTTTATTACTGTCCTATCATTTGGTTAACATTTTTCTTGGTCTTCTTACACTATGATGGGTTTTCACTTCCCTTTTTCATGTTATCGGAAATTATTTTTAAAGGAGCTTAATTGCTTGATATGGATCATTCACCAACTGCATGTAAGCCTTGATGTAATATTGTCCTGCTACTACTCCTACGTAAGTCTTGATCCACCCATTTCTTTCGTCAACATATCTGCCCTGTAATGATGACTATAATATAAATAATAAATTTTATTAGGATATGTTGGTATAATATATCTCAATGCACGTTAAATCTGTTCTTTTTGCTATGTTAGGTTTTGTTTCTAAATTCTATATAAAGTCTTCATTTGGATTTTTTAACATATTTGACTTATTTCTCTTCATCTTATCATATTTTACATGTCTTCTTCATGTCCAAGTTTGTTATTTTCCAATAAATAGACAATTGGATTTGCATCATTTGTAGGTCACTTCAGTTATCTTCTTTCTCATTGTATTGAGGTTAAGGGATTATTTATAGATTTTGAAGCGCTTCTGAAAAAAAAAAGCTTAATGATCTTCTGAATATGGATCCTCGACTATATATGGCTAGCATTTGGATTTTGGCCATATGACCTCCAATGATGATCTGATATGTCTGCGCTCTTTGAACGTTAAATTTAATCATTGCACATGGATATACGAGAAAATCAGTATGATGTGCTTATGATTTTTAAGTCTAGCCTGATTGAAAGAACCTGCAGATAAGGGACTCACAAAAGGCGGCTAAGTCTCCAAACAAGCTTTTCGGATAAGAGATCTGATAAAGTGTTTGGAAGAAGGTTGGGGTATGGTGTTGAAGTAGATTATTTGTAGAGGAGGAGATATGACTTAAGGTGTTTTGGGAGGATTGTTATGTAAACTATAATACCTTGATAATATGATTAACTTTTTATGTTTGTTTGTAAATATTATGGTTTGAGCCGGCCGTTGTTGTTTCTCATCAAAGACTATATACAAACATCAGTTACTGAGAAAGCCTTTTGGATGATACAATGGAACTAAATAATGGGGAGCTATGAATGTGATTATTCTAATTAGCAAACTTATGACATAGGCTTTTACATTTACTACATTCAAAGAAACTCCTCCTAAAGTCCATTAAGCCATTATGTGTTTGATATGAAAAAATTAAAGCTGGAAGTTTGACTAATGATCCAGTGTGTTAATCTTTTCATACAAAAAGGAATAAGGTGAACATTTTTTACTATTGGTGTATTGAATATTCAGAGTTGGAAGTGAGACTAAACACCGTTTTAGGGATTGGCGACTTACCAATTCTCGATCAGAAAAGAATCAAGAGAAAAAGAAAGAATGATGTAAAGTTCAATTGTCTAATTTATAATTTTATTGATAAATGTTAAACTCATCTCGTAACAACAAAACTGTAGCAATAATTCAATAATACCATTTTCTAAACACTTTTATATCATGATTACTATGTACTTCAATTCTGCCGAGAAGTATGAGTATTTAGATGCACCATCCATAATTGAGCAGCCTCAGCACAATTTTTAACTTTGAGACTCATTATCTTAGATTAGTTATTAAAATTCTCTTTAGATGCATTTCATCATGTTTTCGTATTTGAAGTTTTAAACTTTTATAAATATGTCACATACTTGATCTTTGATATGACTTGCAATACATTATAGCAGGATACTCTGATATGACTTGCAATACATTATTCAACGAATGAATAAATGAGAAACGATTTATCTTCATATAATTTTTAACTACTACTTATCCAACTGCGAATAGTTATACTACATTGGTACCTTATGAATACGTATAGTATTGTATTCATGTCTAAGAAATTCTTCATGACACACAGCACATCCAGTATATTCTACACAATGCTAAACTAGCCGATTTCAGTATATAACATATTCTTCGGCACCAGTTTTTAACTTGATTGATTTGATCCTTTATTTGGACAATATCCATTTCGATAAGGTGGTGGTGCTTAAACATTTGTTGGTTGTAAAAGATTTGATGCATTTCATCATGTTTTCATATTTTAAGTTTTAAACTTTCATAAATATGTCATACACTTGATCTTTGATATGACTTGCAATACATTATAGCAGGATGCTCTGATATGACTTGCAATACATTATACCATTAATGAATGGTATAAAATGTTCACCTTAAGCTAGAGGATCATTATGAAAGAGGAAGTGTGCTTTTAGTTTATGATTTGTAATATTGCAATTATCTTAGACTTCCCGTATAAAGGTTGTGAACCTCATCGTGATGCCAGTTGCTCACGTGCCACCTTGCTACGCGGTTGTGCCGACTCATGCGTGACCGGGCAAAAAAAACGCTCACAAGGACGAGCCAAACTCTTTTCAGTGACTAGACTTCATAATTTTAGGTTTCTAACTTCTCATTAATATTTGACGACAGAAAATAATAATTGTGTTTATATATCACTTATAACACTTACATACGTATTTTTCAGCAGAAAACCAATGGAGACAACTTTTTGAGATGGCGCAACTAAATCGGTTTCACATCAAACCCGATGTATCAACATAACAACTTGGATTCAATTGCCGATGGTATGTTGATGCTTCTAACCTCAACTTAAACAAGTGCAAGTTAAGTTGTACATAGAGTTGATCAATTTTGGTGGTTTTTATTGCGTGTCAAAGGTTTGATTTTTATTTGATGGGGAAGAAAAGTTCTATTAAGGGGTGTTTGGGATTTCTTAATTTAATGTGTTTAGATGCTTACAAACACAAGCATTTCCTAACCTGCTTATTTTGGGTGCGTATATGAGCAAATGATCCAAATTCTCAATAGCTGCTTTATTATCAGGTGAGCATTTAGAGCTAAAACATTACAAATCGTGTAGTCTATATGTATGCGAGCTTCTATAGTAGGTATGTAAATTCTTTTCTAAATTCAGTGCCAGCTTTTGAGAGTTAAATGGTAAGATTAGAGAATAAAGTGATGATTTGACTAAATAAATGATGGTGTGTTTGTATACAGGTTTTGGAATTAGCCGGAAACGCAACAAGAGAAAACAAGAAGATGAGAATTATCCAAGGCATGTTCTATTGACAAATCATGGGTGTTTTTGGTAATGATACGGGTGATACCCACTGGTAATAACTATGGATGTGGTTCTGGATTTGGATTGAGCAGTGATCTAAACAAGTCAACAGGTTAGTACTTTCTCTTATTTATATTCTCATCGGCTTCATGGCTATAGTTTCTAATATTCCGTTGGCATTGCACATATTCAAAACGATCATTTGTTCACGGCATTATCAACTTTCCAATATACACTTTCCAGTGTATGGCGAAGAACGTCGCCAATCAAGATGACTCGGAGACAATAAATGAGACATCAGTTTCTAAGCGCTTAAGTGATGAGGAAAACTTGGAGGTTCTTAAAAAAACCACTCTTTTTCAGGCTTTAAGAAGATGTTATGGATCCGAATCGAAAACTTAGGAAGGTGGGCTTGAAGAAATGATTCCATTAACGCATGAAAGTTTAGAGGGTCTTTCTATGGTAGGAATCTTGATGCAGCATATAAGTTTTCCTGATGTAGGTAAGCTGACGGTGACTGCTGTTTTGTTGGTCGATATTGCACCTTAAGACGGCCATGCGCCTGTACCACATGTTTAATCAGTTTTTTTTGCATCTTTCACGTTTTGGCATTGCTATCGATGTGAACGATTTGTGATGAACTGGTGTAAATGTTAGGTTTAATCTTGAATGAATAAGTATTTTAGTATTTGAATAATAATGGACTTGGTAAAAGGTTATGACTGATTCAAGGATGTGCATGGAGCACGTTGGGTTGGTTAAAAGTATACCGGTTCTTTAGGTTCTTTAGGTAGTATTTTATTCCTTATTTCTTGTTCCCACGTTGGTTTAACTGCTCCTACTTTGCAGCCTATGTAAGGCTATTTATAGCCTCTCTTTTGTTGAATATACTATGCAATTCCAGTAGTAAAAGTCCTTTACATCTGTTCCACACATAAAGTGTTTTCCCACATCAGAGTTGTGTTGTATGGTGAGATCAGAGGTGTACTAGCTGGAACCTACAGTAAACACAACTTATATTGCAACAAGCTACTTTTAATAATGCAATTACGGTTCATGTGATGTATATGAATGTGTTTTGGAATTTAGTTATTTGAATATGGTGATGATTATTTAGTATTTACAGAAAAACAAAGAAACACAAAACGCGCCGCAGCGAAGCGCGGGTATCCAAAAACTTATTATTATTGTTACGTAAAGATTTTGGGTATGTTTGGCACGGAGCGGTGGTGGAGCTTTTTAAGGCGGTGAGCGGTGAACAAGAGCATTTTGATTTTTAGTGCTTGTTTGGCAAAAGGAGCGGTGAGCGTTTTGATTTTTATTGGTCGTTTGGCAATGGAGCGGTGAGCGATGCTATTTTTTAAGAAAGCTATTTTTTAGGAAAGCTATTTTTTCAATGCTTATTTAAGGAGCTTTGACAAAGGAGCAGTGAGCTGTGAGAGCTACTACTCACTCTTACTGTCTCACAGCTACCTCACAGCTACTGCTAATTTTACCAAACACACCCTTTATTTATTTATTTTCGATATCCACAACAACCATCGATGAATATTTATAATTTATACCTTAATTAATGATTAAACGATAAAATTAGCACTGACGTTTGGTTTTATTTTATGTCTTGAATAACTTATCAAATTTCCAAGTCCCGCTCGTTAAAGCTCATTATATGTTTTGCATTTTCAACTCTTTCCTCAGCCTACGTTTTTATTTGATAGAAAAATAAAGACATTTGCTCAGTTTTGTCCTCCTTGGACTATGTTTATTAGGTTTCGTCCAATCGGTTGGGAGTACAAATGTAATAAATACATAAAAGAATATAATGTTTGTACAAAAGTTGGAAAGTAGATGCATCAAAAGGTCACCTGATGACCTTCGACCCAATCTATCACATATCATATTAAGATTGGCTATGAATATTCTCTTTTTAAATTGGTTGAGTTGTTGATAAATGGTACAAAATTATGATTGGTTATATAAGTAGATCAATAAGAAAATAGTATTTTAAAAGAGATTGAGTTTTGATAGATTGTTGATAAACAAGGTATTAGGCCCAAGTTCAATGTGGCTATTTCAGACCCATAAAATCAGCCCAAGCATGTCCTTATTTTCTTATGAATACATTTTTTTATGTAGTATAATTTTGTTTCACATTGTTATGCCAAAAAATCCAGTGTCCTAATTCATCTTATATTTAACATAGGTACTACTATTGGTACCCCTAGGTCAATCAGAAAGCTACAAGAAAGTACCAAATATTCCATTATGTTATGTTTATACTGCAACGCAGTTTTTTATGAGATGTATTTTTTGACAGTTTAAATTTTTTAACTTGTTAAACTTTATATTTTTCGTTCCGCACTTTCCGTGTCACAGTTTTAACATAAACAAAATTATAAAATAAAAATAAAAATAAAAAAATCAAACAACATAAGAGACTTGTTTTTCTTTATGATTTTAAAGCGTAAGAGGCCGTTTTTATTATGCAATTTTGAAGTAAATTGATAACTTTATTTTCGATATATAATAACTAAAAGTTGTGCTTGCATAGAATAAAACACAGT
This sequence comes from Tanacetum coccineum, assembly GCA_026074375.1. Classification (NCBI taxonomy): domain Eukaryota; kingdom Viridiplantae; phylum Streptophyta; class Magnoliopsida; order Asterales; family Asteraceae; genus Tanacetum; species Tanacetum coccineum. Next base: position 8,387 of record BQNB010020878.1, on the reverse strand, counting down.
TTGAAACCACATTACACACAGTTCTCAAACACCCCTTAGAATAGTTTGTTCAAACCCATCAAGCACCATGTGCTCTTTAAACTTCTTATTATAATAGACAGATGGAAAAGAAAAACCGTATTACCGTGTTATGATGTTCCCGTTGAAGTTCCAACGCTTTCTCAAGTCTCGTGAGAGTCTCATCAATTTTTGGGCGTTCCCATCGTTCTTCATTCAAGCAGCCATATGCTATTTCCGCGAAAATGTTAAATGATTGAGAGTCCATTTGATTCCATAGATCCCAATCAACCATTTCATTGAGTTTGTTCTCCCTATAATGGGTAACGGCCACCGAAGCCAAGTACTTATTATCTTGGTCGTCGTTGATCACTGCTTTCCTACCGAAAAGTAGTTCAAACATTACTATCCCAAAGGAGTAGATATCTGACTTGTGGTGTGCACTTTTAGTCTCTAAATATGTCGGGTCAGTATACCCGAGTCTGTTCGAAACTTTACCAGTATCAAAAGAAAGGTGCCTTTGAGATTTTGTAATCTTCATGGAAAGTCTAAATTCATGTAACTTGGGTTCCCAGTTATCATTTAATCGAACCGTCTCACTGGCGATGTTCCGGTGTATCACACTAAAATCACGCTGCTCGTCATAATGAATGTAACTCAATGCATGCGCAAGACCGAGACATATCTCCAATCTTCGCAACCATGTCAACCACTTCGAGTCAGTTAGATGGTTTACTAGACTTCCCTTGGTCTCATGCTTGTAAATGATGACTTTCTCATCATTCTCATCACAAAACCCAACAAGAGAAACCAGATTTTTATGCTTGAGAGTAGAAAGCATGAAAATCTCCATCCAAAACTGTTGTTCTTTTTCATCCCATTCTTTACTCCACCTCTGAGCAGTGATATGAATCAACTCACCAGACAACATGAGCTGTCCCTTGTAACGATATCCAAAATCAGATTCTCTGATGGAAATGTTATGAGCAAAATTGTCGGTGGCGGATATTATATCATTAAGGGGGAGTTTTAAGTGAGCAAGGTGGTGGTAATAATTGGGTGAAGACATTATATTTCTGACTATCAGGTAACTGCGTGGCTTAAAAGGGTGTTTGGGTTACGGAAGGATGTGAAGGAAGAAAGATGATATATTCAATAAATACCAAAAGATAGTAATGGTGATTGAATTTGTGTGGAGTACGTGTTAGATGAGTTTGAGATAGAATGAGGATAGGAAATACGTGTATCAAAGAGAGACAGAGAAAAAGTGGTCGCCACTAATTATCAAAATTTTAGGAGTTAAGTACATTTTTGGTCCTTAAGGTTTGGTGCGTTTTCACTTTTGGTCTAAAATTTAAAAAAGTTTGGTTTTGGTCCAAAAACATAGTTTCGTTCCACTTTTAGTCCAATTCCGTAAATTTGGACTAAAATTTTTGGACTAAAAGTGAAACGAAACTATGTTTTTTGGACCAACAGTGTAACGAAACTATGTCTTTTGGACTAAAAGTGGAATGCA
>BQNB010020877.1:0-64946 GCA_026074375.1 Tanacetum coccineum | reverse complement strand
TTTCCAGAAGACTTGCCTGGATTACCGCCAATGCGACAAGTCGAATTCTAAATCGACTTGGTCCTAGGTGCTGCTCCTGTGGCACGAGCCCCGTATAGATTAGCACCGATGAAACTGCAAGAATTGTCCACTCAACTACAAGAACTTTCTGACAAAGGGTTTATAAGACCAAGTTCCTCACCCCGGGGAGCCCCAGTCTTGTTTGTCAAAAAGAAAGATGGATCATTTCAGATGTGTATCGATTACCGTGAACTAAACAAGCTGACTGTGAAGAACCGATATCCACTTCCGAGAATCAACGACTTATTTGATCAATTGCAAGGATCAAGTGTTTACTTGAAGATCGACTTGAGGTCTGGTTATCGCCAACTCAGAGTTCGTGACGAGGACATTCTAAAGACGGCGTTTAGGACTCGCTATGGCCACTACAAGTTCCAAGTAATGCCTTTTGGTTTGACAAACGCACCGGTAGTATTCATGGACTTGATGAATCGGGTGTGCAAACCATACTTAGATAAGTTCGTGATCGTTTTCATTGATGACATCTTGATCTACTCCAAGAGCGAGAAAGAGCATGTAGAACATATTAAGTTAATTTTGGAGTTGCTTAAGAAGGAAGAATTATACGCGAAGTTTTCAAAGTGTGAATTTTGGCTATCGAGGGCACAATTTCTTGGTCACGTGATTGATAGTGAAGGCATTCACGTGGACCCAGCTAAGATTGAGTCAATCAAGGATTAGGAATCGCCCAAGACTCCGACATAAATTCATCAATTTTTAGGTCTTGCCGGCTATTACCGACGATTTATTGAAGGTTTCTCATAGATTGTTAAACCTATGACGAAGTTGACTCAGAAGAACGTGAAGTTTGATTAGAGTGAAAAGGCAGAAGCCGCATTTCAACTGTTGAAGTAGAAATTGTGTAGCGCACCGATCTTGGCATTACCCGAAGGTAGTGAAAACTTTGTGGTTTACTGTGATGCTTCTCGCAAGGGGTTGGGCGCAGTTCTGATGCAAAGGGAGAAAGTCATTGCCTACGTGTCACACCCCCAAACGGGGCCTGGACGAAAACACGTGTCCGGGGATATGACGTCATAATATTCATCACACAAGATACAAAGAACGACCACTAAGGGTACGTTTAAAAATCCAACATCGTTGCATTCAACAAAAATAGTTAAAGTTTTACATAAGTTCATAGATAATATGCGGAAGTGATTAAAAGTTTTAAAGTTTGACAACGATGTTAACATATATAATAATAATTCTTAAAAATCGGTCCAATGCAAGGCAACACCATAAAGCGAGCAAAGACATCCAAAACTAAGCACCTGAGAAAAACATGCTAAAACGTCAACATAAAGTTGGTGAATTCATAGGTTTGAATTTACTAATAAGAGTGGACCACAAGTTCACAGTACGCACGTGACAGTTATAACAGATACAACTTCACATAAAAAGTATTTACTGTTGCGCTAAGCTCATGACACCGAGGCTCAATTCGATGCATCATATTATATGCCAAACAAGATACTAATTGCCCTAAAGGTATCTGACCAAGATCACCTAGTGAAATCCGACATGGTATATATTCGTTTGTTCGTGTCTCCTGAATCTAGTAAGCGCTACTTACCCGGATAGAGATAATTAGTCCCGATAGATCTATTTACAACATTCGCGCTCACTCAACCGGTCCTTCGGTCAAGAAATTGACGGTTCATGATAGTTCGGGCATTAGTGGTCTATTCGTAACTTAGGCAACACGTAATCAGGAAAAGGCAACGTAAAGTAACTGTGTCCATAGTTTAAAAACAAGCAATGTTTCTCACTCCAAAGTAGTAAAGTAAAAATTGTAAAACGTGGGGCTATGAACTCACCTTTAGCAAATGGTGAGATAAATATCAATGAAGAGATATAATGCCAAGAGGTCCTACTTGAGACCTAAATCAATGACGCGTCTTAGAAAGACGAAAAGTATACAAAACTTGAACGAATCGTTTATAAGAGAAAAAGTCATCCATAAGTGTTTGTGCTTTGCCTTAATTAACAAAATGTGACTAAATAAAATTATAGAGTTTTTCGTTAAGTTTCAGCGTTAACCAAAAATTACCATTTTTAGTAAGTTTCTATTTTAGGAAAGTTTTTAGTTTCAGGACGTTAATATTGTCCCCTAAATTTGCTTAATCCATATTTCCTTAAACGCACTAGATAATCCTAAACGTTTAACTTCCATGTCTATCTTGCTAAAATTCACTAAACTTACTATTTTTAGTAACCTTAACGCTTTTCCTAAAATATGTTAACGACGTCTTTAAATGATACTAATTAATATATATGTGATACTATATGTTTCGCTAGTATTTTAAAAGCTCAAAATATATCGAAAGTGTCCAAAAACTCATTTTACTATTCACATCAGCACCTATATTAATTATTTTGCCGAAAAATGTTTCAAGTTTCATTTCGTTATATCTTGTTCGTTTTAAGTCCGATTTTAGTGTACAATATATGAAAATCTATCTAGTCAAAACGAGCTCTCCAAAAACAGCTTTTACGCCTAATGAAAACATCCCTAAGTCAATCAAAACCTCAAAACAATTCGAATCAGCAACTATGTATTTCACAAACGCTTTTAAAAATTACACCAAACTTCACAATAGTGCCTAATCTAGCCTAATCTCCATTCACAACTAATCCACAACCAAACCACACCTACAACTAACCTAATCCCTTCATTTTTATTATTTCAACCTACTTTTCAACTCACCTCACCAAGATCATAAGGTCATAAACATATTACTTTCATTTTTATAAAAGATGACAAGATATTATTTCATTTCCTTTTGAAAAATCAACACAAACACCATGGGAATCATAGATCTATGCAAGAACATAAACATATGTTGAATGAAAGTAGAAATGAAAGCATAAGTTTCAAGATAAGCTTACAAATTGAAGAACAAGCTTAAAAAAACACAAGAATGAAGATAGAAGTCTTGGATCTTGAAAAATCCCAAATAATAACCAAACCCTAATTTGTAGATCTTGAAGTAAACCCTTAAATCAATGAACTAATACTTCAAACCACCTTAGATGACCTTAGAAATGAACCTAGTATGCTTGGATTATGTAAGGAATCAAAGAAAATCAAACCCTATATGGGGTGTTTGTTGTCGTGAGCTAGCAAGAAGAAAGAAGGAGAGAAAAGAAATTTTGGAGACTATGAAATAAAGATTGAAACACTAGTTAGGAGAATGCAAAGTATTTATAGGAAAAGAATAGGTTAAGGGCTCATGACAAGTCAACAAGTGTGTAACCAAATGGCTAAGAGATCAACACACACCAAGAGTGTGTGTGGGTGAGGGTTCAGACGGCAACTTAGCACAGGGGGGGGTGGGTGTCAAAGGCCAGTTGGTCGTTCAGTTAACCAAATTAAGAAAATGCATAGTGGAGTTGTGGTCCCCGTCATGGGGAGTGAAGACAAACATGGTGCTAGTAAGAGTCCATGAATATGCGGAAGATAAATACAAAGCATGATCCTTCTTTGATGAGATGGTGATTTCTTTGAAATACAAATTAGAGAGTATACAGCATATCGTTGATTTCATATATACTACGTCGTTAGTTCGTCTCAGGCATGTGCACTTAACTGAGTCAGTACCAGTGTAGGCAAGGGATGAACACACAATATTAGACCGAAAAAAACACGAAATGTTAAAGAACGACAAGCCTTGATCGTCAGTTAACCAAATTAATAAAATGCTTAGTGGAGTTGTGGTCCTGCATGGGTGAGTGAAGACAAACAGGGTGTAAGAGTCACATGAATATGTCTGGAAGATAAATACAAAGATGTCCTTTTCTTGCATGTGATGGTGTTTTATTTTGAAATTCAAATTAGAGATAAAAGATGATCTTTGATTTATTTAAGTGTTGTGTATGCATGTGAAATGAGTAGAGGGGGAGGGTGAACAAATTTTTTGACTTATAATCACGAGATGTACGATAACTAAAGTTTACACAAAAAGATTTCGGGTTTCCGGGGTTCCGTTTGACCAAAAACACTAAAAACGTAAATTAAACGTTAAAACGTAAAAATCAATACCAGGAGTGATCATAAACTAAAAAACACTTAGAAAAGATAAAATAATGCATATAATATCTAGACTAGTCAAAATCTAAAGTCGAAACGCGTCCGATGACGTTTTTCAGATTTACGCGGGTTAACTACCCGGTAAATCGCCAGATTAAAACGTAACGTATAAAGTCAAAATAAATGATCGGAAAAGTTTAAAATATTGACCTAAAATTTACAGGGTGTGACATCCTTCCCCCGTTAAAAGAGTTTTGTCATCAAAACATAAGACGTAACTTTAGACGCAGGTGCAGGGTCAGCAAAAAGACGAGGATACTTTTTCTTTATTCGGTCCTCGCGATCCATAATTTCAACGGACCTTCAATTCCAATGTACCTTTACAATTGGAATGCCGCTTTGCTTTAGCCGTTTAACTTCTCGATCCATAATTTCAATTGGTTCCTCAATGAAATTAAGCTTGTCATCAATTTGGATTTCATCTAATGGAATAGCTAGGGGTTCGTCGAAGAAACACTTCTTCAAATTGGAAACATGAAAAGTACTATGAACTCAACTTAGTTTCTCTTGGAGTTCAAGTCGGTATGCAACCGTTCCCACTTTAGCAAGAATTTTGAAAGGTCCAATATAGCGAGGGTTCAGCTTCCCCCGTTTTCCGAAACGTATCACCCCTTTCTATGGCGACACTTTCAACATGACCCTATCTCCAATCTCAAATTCCAATGGCTTACATCTCCTATCGGTGTAGCTCTTTTGTCTATCTCATTCAGCTTGAATATGCTTCTTGATCTGAATGATTTTCTCAGTTGTTTCATGAACAATTTCTAGGACACTGAGTTGAGCATCTCCAACCTCAGCCTAACAAATAGGCGATTGACATTTTCGGCCGTAGAGAGCTTCAAATGGTGCAACTTTGATACTAGTGTGATAACTGTTATTGTAAGAGAACTCCATCAAAGGTAGGTGTCTATCCTAACCTTTCCCAAAATCAATCACACAAGCACGTAACATGTCCTCCAAAGTTTGTATGGTTCTTTCACTTTGACCATCCGTCTGTGGATGATAAGCCATACTCATATCCAATTGAGTACCTAAAACTTTGTTCAGCGATTGCCAGAAATGAGATGTAAATTTACTGTCACGATTAGAGATAATCGAAACCGGCACTCCATGCATCGAGACTACTTCCTTTAAGTATTGTCTCATCAACTTCTCCATTGAGTCGGTCTCCTTCATAGGTAAGAAATGAGCAGATTTTGTGAGTCGGTCTACAATTACCCAAATTGTATCTTGATCAGACGACGTTTTTGGTAACTTAGTAACAAAATCCATAGTAATGTTAACAAACCGGATGGTTTTTGGCATTCGGCCTTGACTCTTGCACAAGTCAGACACTTACTAACGTAGGTGGCAATCTCAGCTTTCATATTTGGCCACCAATACAGTTTCTTCAAGTCTTGGTACATCTTGTTCGATCCAGGACTGATCGAATACTTTGACTTATGTGACTCGTGCATAATCAGAGTTCTCAAGTCACCAAAACAAGGTATCCAACTTCTCCCATTTAAAATAACGTTCCATAAGCACGGGGCTTCAGCTTCTTAATCATACCACACAAATCTTCAGTTCCATAATTCTCCTCCTTTCTCGCCACAACCTTAGCGTTTAAAATTTACACTAGAAGGTTCAGACCAATCGTCATAACCAAGGCTCAAACTCGTAGTGGCTTATTTCGTTCCTTTCGGCTCAAGGCATCCGCCACCACGTTCGCCTTTCCTGGATGATAACGAATTTCACAATCGTAGTCACTCAATAATTCCAACCAGCTACGTTGTCTCATGTTTAATTCTTTCTGATCAAGAATATGTTGCAAGCTCTTATGATCAGTGAACACAACACATTTTGTGCCATACAAATAATGTCTCTACATTTTGAGAGCAAACACTACAGCTCCAAGTTCTAAGTCATGTGTAGTGTAATTCTTCTTGTGAATCTTGAGTTGGCGTGACGCATAGGCTATGACCTTTTCCCATTGCATCAAAACTGCGCCTAAACCTTTACGAGAAGCATCACAGTAAACCACAAAGTTTTCACTACCTTCGGGTAAAGCCAAGATTGGTGCACTACATAATTTCTGCTTCAACAGATGAAATGCATCATCTTCCTTTTTACTCTAATCAAACCTCACGTTCTTCTGAGTCAACATCGTCATAGGTTTGGCAATTTTTGAGAAACCTTCGATAAATTGTCGGTAATAGCCAACAAGACCTAAAAATTGGTGAATCTCTGTCGGAGTCTTGGGTGATGCCCAATCCTTGATTGACTCTATCTTAGCTGGGTCCACGTGAATGCCTTCACTATCAATCACGTGACTAAGAAATTGTACCTTTGACAGCCAAAATTCACACTTTGAAAACTTGATGTATAATTCTTCCTTCTTAAGCAACTCCAAAATTAACTTAAGATGTTATGTATGCTCTTCCTCGCTCTTAGAGTAGATCAAGATGTCATCAATAAAAACAATCACAAATTTATCCAGATATGGCTTGCACACCCGATTCATCAGATCCATGAATACCGCCTGTGCGTTGGTCAGTCCAAATGGCATCACTTGAAATTCAAAGTGACCGTAGCGTGTTCTAAACGCTGTCTTTGGAATGTCTTCCTCCTAAACTCTGAGTTGGTGATAACTAGATCTCAGGTCGATCTTAGAGTAGACTTTTGACCCTTGCAGCTGATCAAACAAGTTGTCGATTCTCTAAAGTGGATATTGATTCTTCACAGTCAGCTTGTTCAGTTCACGATAATTGATACACATCCAAAAAGATCCATCTTTCTTTTTAACAAACAAGACCGGGGCTTCCCAGGGTGAGGAACTCGGTCTTATAAATCCCTTGTCAGAAAGTTCTTGTAGTTGAGTAGATAATTCTTGCAGTTTTGACGGGGCTAATCTATATAGGGCTCGTGCCACAGGTGTAGCACCAGAGACCAAGTCAATTTGAAATTTGACTTGTCGCATAGGCGGTAATCCAGGCAAGTCTTTTAGAAAGACCTCTGGAAAGTCCCGTACGATAGGTACGTACTCAAGTCGCTTCTCCTCCGACTTGACTTCGGTTTTCTTCCTCATAACTTGTGCCAGAAAAATTGGGCAACCTCTCTTAATATATTTCTGAGTCTTAGTGCACGATATAATGCTCAACTTCGACTTCTTTCCTTTGTCACTTCTATCACCTTGGATTATCAGAACTTCGTCTCCATAGGGAATCCGCACAATCTTTTCATCACACACGATTACCGCATGATGGTTCACTAACCAATCCATGCTGATTATGACATCAAAACTACCAAGTTCTACTGGCATTAGGTCAATATTGAATGGGTGACCTAGCAATCCTAACGTATATCCTCTAAGTACGGTATTAGTTTCAGAAATTCTTTCATCGGCTAATTCGACAGCATAGCTAACATCTAAAGTATTAGAGGTTATATCAAGTAAGGTACTAAAAGTAGTCGAAACAAAACTTAGATCGGCACCCAAATCAAATAATACAGAAGTATAATGGTTGTTGAGAAGAAACGTTCCCGTAACGACATTTGAATCGGGGTTAGCGTCTCCTCCACCTAGCACATATGCTTTTCCTCTTCTTCACCAACGCCATTCTTGTTTCTAGTTTTGTTTCCATGGTTTTGATCTTTCAGCTTTGTGCAATCACTCATGTAGTGTCCTTGCCTTCCACGCTCGAAACAAGTTAAAACTCTCTGATTCACTACTTGAACTCTCTGATTGGAAGTAGTGGAATCTGCCGCCTTACAGTCCCGAGTCAAATACCCAACCTTTTTGCACTTCCCACATATCACAGTGCATGGCCCTTTATGATGAAATTTACACTTGTTGCAGAGAGGTAGCGGTCCATTATACACTCTCCTTTCATTGTTGCCAGCTGTGTAATCTCTTGCTACATTCTGACCTCTAACATTATGTATTTTGTTTGGTGGTTGCTGCCCACGGTTGTCCCTCTGGTTGTTATCAAACTTTCTTTTGTACTCATCATTTTTCATAACATAACCTTTCAACTTTTGATCCATTAAGTTGTTAGCAATTCGAACAACATCTTGCAGTCTTGTAGGTTTTGCAGCAATCACATTTCCTTGGATATTATTCAGGAGACCTCCAATAAACTTCTCAACTCGATCCTCCTCTTCAGGAACCATTTTGGTGCACATCATAGTAAGCTCTTGGAATCTTTGAGTATAAACAGCCAAATCATTGTTCTTCACGGTCAAATTCCACAGTTCAGACTCTATCTTTTGAATTTTAGTCCTTAGGCAGTACACTTCAGCCATTAGCTTCATGAGCTCTCTCCATGACATGGCAAATGCAGCATCAGCTCCAATAGTCCTCTTATGTGAGTTCCACCAAGTTAGTGCACTGTTTAACAGTGTGCAAGTAGCATACTTGACTTGGTATTTCTCTGGACAATTGCTGATATGGAAAATTGTTTCCATTTTCTCAAACCACCCTATCAACCCGACAACTTATTTCGTTCCCTTGAAGTTGAGTGGTTGACGCTTCATGAAGTCTTGGTATGTACACTATCGAGCAACAGGCCTAGCACCCCTATTGTTCTCATTTGGATTTCCATTGCCACCATCTCTATTTCCACCATTTCCATTATCGCCGTCGCTGCCGTTTTGGATTTGACTTTCAGCCTCGAGAGCATTTGCAGCACGGGTTGCCTCATAAGCAGCCAACGCTTCATCCACTCATCGGTTAACGAGTTCTTCAATTGCCTCTGGGTTATACCAGAATGAGTGATAGTCATGTTCTACAGCACAAGACATAGCACACGATGAGATTCGATACAAACAAATACTGGGATAGGCGTACCTCTCCGATCCAAACAATCATACAAATACTGGGATAGGCGTACCCCTCCGATCGAAACAATCATGTAACACATAATATTCACATAGCAGTCATAAGCATGTATCTTGTCTACAAAAACAAAATCACATTTCGCACAGTTCAATTCAAAACAGTTCAAAACACATTTGAGTATCATTTTCCACCAACGAAAAAATAGTAAAAAATGGTGCTACGAGAACTCACCTCAAGCAAGTCTTTAGCAACCAAATTTCAGTCACACAAGCAAATGCAATGACGTTCGCACACGACCTAGTCCAGTTAATGTCCCATTTTAATCATTCATTTTCCAAAACAGTCTTCACGTTTGATGCATAGAGTTTAGACGCGTTGTACTATTACTCGTAACAATTTAGTGGTGTGATGGTTGATGACACATCCCAACAATCAAATCAATCCTATTGCTCAATAATACATACTTATACTATTTAAAGAAAATAGATAAGTAATATAAGTAAATATTTATAATAAATAATTATAAATATATCTCGATAAGTCCATTCGGTAACCTTAGTCACCGTAAAAATAATCATAATTTGGTTGAAAATAAAACGTTTACTCATAATAAACATATTAGAGAAGTTTCGAGAAAAAATATATTTTTTCGTCTTTTAGTGAATTTATTAAATAATAAAATAATATTTTATTATTTAAAATCAAAAATTACGTTCTTAAGTGAAATTTTCTAAGTATAAACTTTTTACAAAATTTCGACATGACCCGTACGTTTATACAACGTTTTCCAAGGTTTTTAACCTTTATTTCAAACACTTTTCAAACTTTCGACACTTTTCCGACAATATTCCAAAATCTCAATCTTTAACGTTTACTAAAACGTTTCTCCCAAAATAACGTTCAATATCACTTCGTAAATACATTTCACTTTCAAAAGTCCGTCAAAAACTCTTAAAACGACTATATATCGCTTATTGGGCTTTAAGGCCCAATAAGGGTCCATTAAGGTATTTATACGTCCAAAATACGATCCAAGCCCAAAACCAAGGCCCATTTATATACATAAGTTCATACTAATAAGTAGAAAATAATCCGGACCACAATAAGCCCTCCCATTAAGCCACGGCTTAAATGGGCTTATTGGGCCGTGAGTCCATAAGCTTCACAATACATATATTAAGCTTGAAAATAAGCTAGTAAGCTACGTATCGCATTTGGTTACCACCATAAGCTATAATATTAGTCCACAAACATACGCCATACCACGAAAATAATCAAAATCACTTCCCTTGTGATTTTAACATAAGACGTGGCATTTAAGCCCAAAATAAGCCACGAAATAGCTTAAAAATAAGCCCGAAATAAGCTATACAAGCTATTATAAAAAATAAGCTATCTAGCAACATATGTTATTCAACCATCACGACCACAATATCAAAACTACAAAACCCTTGTGTTTCTTTTCTTATTCGACGCAAGCCAAACACCCCCTTTTATTCGTTTCGTTTCCAAAAATCGAATTTTACGACGATCAACTTGTACAACTAACATCCATGCATCAATATAAACCCAAAAGGACAAACGAAATTTAAATTTAGAAACTTACAAGGAATTCTTAAAAAATGTAGGTTTCGACACGAACCGGACAACCCAAACGTTGTTTAAATGAATACCCAAATACTCATATCAACCCGGAATATCACGTTCTTGATCAAAGTTGGATAATTTATGGTGTTTGTTGGTTGGCTTAGTCCGGACGCACCAAGACACACATACTTGTGTGTGTTTTATATTTTTTGAAATGAAAAGAAAATGAGTGGAAATGTTCTAGTGAAAGGCATATAAATGTACAACCTTGGGACATATTGGCTAAAATTAGGCCTCCTTGTCCCTTTAGGCATTCATGATCGGTTATGGCATCCTATGGGGTGTCGGGTCTTTCTTTCTGTGTTGGGATCACTTAAAAGCTCGTAAAACTCAAACGTCAAATACTCCCCAAAGTTACCTAGCATTTTTATTCACCTTAAAAATACTTTTCCATTAACCTAGAGTATTTACACGACATATTTTCACGCTTTATTCCCCAAAACTCATTTGGACATTAACGGACGTGTCAGGACTCGTTTTTTGGCATTTTCTCAAAATTCACGGGTCAAACAACCCAGAATACAAATAACATAATAATACCTTCCAAAAAGGGATTATTTATCACAATAAACCATAAATTACCACAATTCTTATAAATCACCACCGTCAACACAGTACAAAATCTGAACAAACTGACAGACGTCAAATAGTTAAAGGACTAAAAATGAAATTTTCACAACACAAAAAGGGCAAAGGTTACATTCTACCCCCCTTAAAAGAAGTTCGACCCCGAAATTTAACTACTAACATTACTAAACAAATACGGGTACTTCAATTTCATCTGATCTTCACGTTCCCACGTGAATTCAGGACCACGTTTCGAATTCCACTGAACCTTGATGATGGCAATTCTACTACGCTTCAACTTCTTAAACTCTCTTTCCAAAATTTCCATAGGGTTTTCCACAAAATTTAACTTGGCATCAACTTGGATCTCATCCAGAGGGACTTGCAGTGTTGGATCAACCAAACACTTTTTAAGGTTCGACACGTAGAACGTGTCATGAACACCATCTAATTCCTCAGGAAAATCTAACCTGTAGGCTACGGGGCCTACTTTTTCAATAATCTCAAAAGGTCCAACAAATCTAGGTGCTAGTTTTCCTTTCTTCCCAAAGCATACCACACCTTTCTAAGGCGACCCCTTGAGCAAAACATAGTCACCCACACTAAACTCTAGAGGTTTCCTCTTCTTATCAGCATAACTTTTCTGATGATCACGCGCAGCTTTAAGTCTATCCTTAATCTGCAAGATCTTCTCAGTAGTCTCTTGCACTAACTCAGGTCTTATCAACTGACCTTCTCCAACTTCAGCCCACATAATTGGTGAACGACACTTTCTACCATACAATGCCTCAAACGGAGCGCATCTCATACTAGAATGATAACTATTGTTATATGAAAACTCAGCCAACGAAAGATGAACATCCCAACTTCCCCCGAAGTCCAAGACGCACGCTCTATGCATATCTTCTAAAGCCTGGATAGTACGCTCACTCTGACCATCGGTCTGAGGTTGATAAGCCGTACTCATGTCTAAATGAGTTTCTACTGCCTCTTGCATTGACTACCAAAACCTTGATGTGAAACGACTATCACGATCCGATATGATCGAGATCGGCACACCATGTCTAGAAACTATCTCATTCAAATACAATCTAGCCAATCTATCCATCTTATAATCCTCACGCATAGGTAGAAAATGAGCAGACTTAGTCAATCGGTCAACAATGACTCAGATTGTGTCATGCCCACTACTAGTCCTAGGCAACTTAGTCATAAAATCCATAGCTATTCCTTCCCATTTCCATTTAGGAATCTCAGGTTGCTGGAGCAATCCAAATGGCCTTTAATACTTAGTCTTAACCTTTAAACAAGTCAAACACTTACTAACATACACAGCTATATCGTTCTTCATACCCAGCCACCAATACCTATCTTTAAGGTCATAATACATCTTATCAGCTCCTGGGTGTACATAGTACTTTGACTTATGGGCTTCGTCCATTATCAGGGATCTTACATCACCCTTCAAAGGCACCCATATTCGATCCCAGGTAGTACAAAGTCCCATCACTTCTCTGTTTAATCATCTCATCCAAACCTTTTTGCAATCCTGCAAACTCATCCACAACCTCCTTCTGAGCCGTCAGTATCCTATCCCTTATACTCGACTGAAGGGTCATATTCATAGCTCTAACTCTCTTAGGCTTTACTGTCTCCTTCCTACTTAGGGCATCAGCCGCCACATTTGCCTTACCAGGATGGTAGCGAATCTTATAGTCACAATCACTAAACAACTCTATCCAGCGATGCTGTTTCATATTCAACTCTTTCTGACTAAAGATATGCTAAAGACTCTTATGGTCCGTATAGATGAGACTCTTTATCCTATACAGATAATGTCTCCAAATCTTAAGGGCAAATACAACTGCTCCCAGTTCCAAATCATGGGTCGTATAATTCATCTCATGAATTTTTAGCTGCCTAGATACGTAGGCGAACACCTTATCTCTTTGCATTAACACACAGCCTATTCTTAGCCCAAACACATAACAATATACCACAAAGTCTTCCGATCCATCGGGGAGAGCTAGAACAGGTGCATTACACAACTTATCCTTTAAGGTTTGAAATGTCAATTCCTGTTCCTCACCCCAGTCAAAAGTCTTACACTTCTAAGTCAAGATAGTAAGAGACTTAACTATCTTAGAAAAGTTCTTAATGAACCTACGGTAATATCCAACCAATCTTAGGAACGAACGAACCTCCGACGGAGTTTTAGGGGCTTTCTAATTCTTAACAACTTTAATCTTACTAGGGTCTACATGAATCCCATTACCATTTATCACATGCCCAAGAAACTACACTTCTCTTAGCTAGAATTCACACTTAGAAAACTTAGCATACAGTTTCTCCTTCTTGAGCAGTTCCAAGACTAACCTTAAGTGTTCTACATGCTCCTCCCGAGTCTTAGAGTAGATTAAGATATCGTCTATAAACACTATCACAAACTTATCAAGATAAGGCCTACAAACCCTATTCATCAAATCCATGAATACCGCTGGTGCGTTAGTCAGACCAAAGGGCATTACTGTGAACTTAAAATGTCTATAACGAGTTCTAAACGCAATCTTTAGAATGTCATCCTCATGCACTCTCAGCTGGTGGTATCTAAACCTAAGATCTATCTTTGAGAAAAACTATGACCCTTGTAGTTGGTCAAATAGATCATCAATCCTAGGAAGCGGATAACGATTCTTAACAGTCAACTTGTTTAATTCTCTATAGTCAATGCACATCCTAAAAGAACCATCCTTTTTCTTAACGAACAATACCGGCGCTCCCCAAGGCGATGAGCTTGGTCGAATGAAACCTTTGTCTTGGAGTTCCTTGAGTTGTCTTGACAACTCCTCTAATTCAGAAGGTGCCAAACAATAGGGAGAATTTGCTTCCAGCATTGCTCTAGGGATTAACTTAATTCGAAACTTAATTTCCCGAATAGGCGGCAATCTAGATAGGTCATCCGGGAATACCTTAGGAAAATCTCTCACTACTACTATCTCTTCTCGTTCCTTCTCTTTAGCTTTAACACTCTTTAGCTACCTCATCTTTTCTTCCGGTTTCTCTCCTAATATTCTACGCACCTTGCCATCTAGTAGTGGTATCCTTACTACTTTCTTATGATAAATTATTTTAGCCTTATGATTAGACAACCAATCCATACCTATAGTCACATCAAAACTCCCATGCCCAAAAGGTATCAAATCGATGTCAAAGACATGACCCTCAATTTCTAGTTTGCAACCCTTAATAACCTTATCAATCTTTACTAGCTTCCTGCTAGCTATCTCAATCTCATATCTGAAACCTAATTCACTGGGCTCTATGCCTAGCAGAGGTATAAAAGTAGTGGAAACAAAACTATAGTCGGCACCAAAGTTAAATAAGGTAGTGGCAAAATGATTGTTTAAAGTAAACGTACCCATCATAATGTTTGGATCCTGGCGAGCTTCCTCTGATCCTAACATGAATGCCCTACCCCTAGCTTGGCTCCCTTCTTGACCCCCGTTATTAGCAACAACTTGGTTTGAACAATTTCCTCCCGGTCCTTGTGCCTTATTCAATCTAGGACAAGCTGACCTGACATGGTCGGTACTACCACACTCATAACATGCCCTAACAGTTGGGTTTTTAGCATTGACAGGATTCACATTCCTAGGCACGCCTCTATAATCCTTTGCCAAATGAACCGGGCAGTTACAATTGAAGCATGTGCGGCAAGGCCCTCCGGGTGCATGGTAGGAGTTACAGGTGGTACACTTAGGCCAAGCACCCATATTCTCTCTTCCTACAGGGTTTAGGGTAGATGCAAAAACATTTCCAGTCCTAGTCATCTGATTATCATCCGTACCATTCTTATCCTTGCTAGGTTCCCCCACATTTCCTCTCTTCTCAATCTTCTTAAATGATCCATTCCTAACAGCCTCATCGGCTAGTGCACCATAAATTAGCACCGCCTTCTGTATAGTCTTTAGCTCCGTTGCTGCTACCATCCCACGGATATGTGGAGCAAGGCCATACACGTACCTCTTAATCTTACTACTTTCGGGAGTTACTAAGTGAGGAACTAACCTAGCCAACTCATGAAACCTATCAGTATACACAGCATGGCCAACCCTGACCATGGCGTGATTCCACAACTCAGTTTCCAACTTTTGCATCTCATGACTAGGATAAAACTCTTCTATCATCATAAACTTAAAGTTATTCCATGACATACTAACAACAACTTCCCGGCTTAGCTTGCGGATCTAAGAGTTCCACTACGTTAAAGCCTTACCCACAAGTGAACCAGCAGTTTATTTCACTTTTTGGTCAATACTACAACCACTCATATCCTGCACGGACTCCATTTTCTCAATCCGTTGAGTAAGAACTACATCACCTCCTTTACCATCATATTCCTTAGGGTTACAAGCTAAGAACTCTTTATATAAACAACCTACCTGGTTGCCATTTACTAACACATTCCCAACATTCTCTTGAACGTTCTCATTAACCACATTACCATTTTGATTTCCAACATTTCCTTGGTTACCAACCAGAGCTAGCATGGCGGGTAAGAGGTTCTGCAATTGTTGAGAAATGATCGTCGAGAAGTTGGGTGCTCCCCCATTGACTCCCTCTACAATTCCATTGAATCCCTTTATGCCCCCATTAGCTCCCAACCCCTAGTCATTCCTTTGACCATTCAATTCATCAACATGGTCATCATTACCTCCCCTAAGTTCTCTACCCCTTCCACCACCTCTACCAACCCGTCCACCCATTCCCCCTCCCTATAATTCGACAACATGCCGACCAACACTTTGGGTCCTCATCCTTGGTGGCATTATCTACACGAGGGAGAACATAGGAAACGTTAGGTAGGTGGGAAGACTAACATATATATAGAATATCTTACTATATATATAACTATACACATAATACCACCTTATGGTGTCAACATTGATTTGTGTGAACGACATTACTAAGTACGAGTGAGTTGTGATACGCTTATAACTACGTTGTCCATCGTACTTATATTCACAACCTTTCCTAGCCGTACTCAATTTTGAGCTCACACATTTCAATGACTGACATAGCTAAAGCACCAAACCGCAAACATGCAAAAGCAAGCAAAAGCGGAACACCACCCACATAGATCCTATACCCAACTAAATGACGGATCTTAGGTTATAGTCTAGGCCAACCCACCTAGTTCTCTATAACCCTGGCTCTGATTACCAATCTGTCACACCCCGACAATGGCGGAAACTCTGGAATGAAACATAATGATCAATCATAACACAAGATACAATATAGAGAAAACTACAATGCATGAAATTCAAGTGTTACGAAGACCATCAACCTCAAACAACCTCGAGTGATGTCCCAAATCGTAACCAAATCCATAACCTCTTACAATTCCAATAGCCCACACAGGGGTCCAAATACAAACTTAAACCAAAATCTTCCAAATACTAAAACCAAATATGTCACACCCCGTAAATTTTAGGTCAATATTTTAAACTTTTTTGATCATTATTTTTGACTTTTATACGTTACGTTTGAATCTGGCAGTTTACCGGAAGTTAACCCGCGTAAATCTAAAAAACGTCATCGGACGCGTTCCGACTTTGGATTTTGATTAGTTTAGATATTTATATGAGTTATTTTATCTTTTCTAAGTTTTTTATAGTTTACTCACTTCCTATACTTATTTTTACGTTTTAACGATTAATTTGTGTTTGTCGTGTTTTTGCCTAACGAAACCCCGGAAACCCAAAATCTTTTAGTGTAAACTTTAGTTATCGTTCATCTCGTATTCGTATGTCAAAAATTTCGTTCATGTCCCCCCCTCTTATTAATTTGGATGCCTAAACCCAAACCAAAACAACCTTAAGCTTTGAAATTTAATCAAATGCATCTTTTTTTGAAAATCCCATGCATGTGTATGAAAGTGACACATGAGGGAGTCCATCTCATGCACACTTAACCATCCAAGATCAATACAAATGTTTACTTACACATTTCCTGAGCTTTGACTAGAAATTGAAACCAAGACTTGTTATACTTAAACCTTGGTCCCAAAATTTAAATCATATGGTCCTTGTGGTGGTGTTTTTAGCCGAACCAAGCACACACACACACTCTTGTGTGTGTTGGTCACTTAATACTAAAAACCAAGAAACCCTAGACCACCCCTTTCCCTATAAATACCATGTTATAACACATTATGTGTTAGGAATTTTGTATAACATACTTAATTCTGTTAGTATTGTAGTTAATTCTGCTAGTGTAATAGTTAGTACTGGTAGAAGGTTTATCATAGTTAGTACTGACAGTATTAAATAGTTAATACTGTTTATGTAATAGTTAAGTCTGCTTACGCAGAAATTAGTTAGAGTTAAAGATATGCACGAGATATGCATTATCTTTATACGCGTTTTGTAAAGCCCATTAGGGTTTCCTTAGTCTATAAAAGGAACCATAGGCATAGTTAGTAGATATAGTTCTATAGAAGATCATAGAGATCAAATAGTAAATCATAGTTTGTAATCTGTAACTTAGGCAGATTCAAAGTTCAATATAAAAGTGTTTTGATTATATTCTTCTTTACATTGTTGATTAAATTCCGCGTAATCAATAGTGGTTAATCATTGTTTCATCATTGTTACTTTAGATTTATCTAAGGCAACAAACCCTTTACAAGCTAAAGGTTAAGATCCATTAAGCAAAGGGATCCTACAAGTGGTATCAGAGCTTGTGAGGAAACTCTGAAAAAGAAGAACTTCTTTTGAATCAGAACTACTACAAATCAAAGAGATGGCTGATCAAGATACTCCTCCACCAACAATCACTGCTATGAAGATCCCTATCATTAAGAAGGGAGAATACGATATCTGGAGTATGAGGATGAGACAATACATTTGTCACACAGATCATAATCTGTGGGATATTATTGTCAATGGAGATCTGGAAGATGAGGCTACACCTTCAGGAGAACAATCTAGTCCTCCTGTTCCTAAGACTGCAAAACAATTGGCTGCTAGAAGGAATCAAGAAAGGATTAAGAGCATCTTGCTCTTAGCAATACCTGATGAGTACCTCCTCAAGTTCCACAATGTTCCTGATGCTAAATCTTTGTGGGCTGCAATAAAATCTAGATTTGGAGGTAATGAGGAATCCAAAAAGATGCAAAAGAATGTTCTGAAACATCAGTTTGAAAATTTTGTTACTGCATCTAATGAAACTTTGGATAAGGCTTATGATAGATTTCAGAAACTCATAAGTCAACTGGAAATTCATGGAGCCTATGTATCAAAGGAAGACATTAATCAGAAGTTTTTAAGAAGTCTTCCTCCTTCATGGAGTCAAATAGCACTGATCATGAGAAATAAACCAGATATTGATGAAGGTTGATATTGATGACCTTTACAACAATCTTAGGGTGTATGAAGATGAATTGAAAAGGTCCATCAGTTCCAACTCTGCTCTCAGATTTAGATTTTTCTTTCTATGAGAAACTAACCAGTACTAATGAAAGTTAGTACTGCAGTGAGATTTTTTGGGGGTTAGTACTGCTGTGAATTAATCAAGTTTCCAATAAGTCCAATGCTCATGATATAGCTTGACTCCTTCTTGCACAACTAACAACAGTCCTCAACTTTGAGAATGAGGATTTTTAGCAGATGGATGGAGATGACTTAGAGGAATTGGATCTTCGATGGCAGGTGGCTATGTTGACTGTCAGAGTAAAGAAGTTCATTCAGAGGACAGGAAGAAATATGGACTTCAAAGAAAAATGACCTGTTTCTCTTGATAAGTCAAAGATTGAGTGCTACAACTGTCACAGAAAAGGGCATTTTGCTAGAGAATGTAGATCTGGAAGGAGTCAAGGAAGAAGACCTTATGGTGACAGGAGCAATGCACAAACAACTGAATCTTCATCTCAGGCACTGGTGGCTCAAGATGGTCTAGGAGGCTATGAAGAACTCCATTGTTTGAAGCAGATCTATAATCAAACCTGTAAGATGGCCATCTCCTCTTCAAGCTCATCAAGTTCTTCTGATAGTGAGGTACAAAATGTTCTATATGTCTTGAATCATTTAAATATCTTCAAAAGAACTATGATACTGAGAGAGAAAAGCATAACAAAGCCAAACTAGAAATTAGGGGTTATGAGATAGCCTTAGAGTCACTAGAATCTAGGGTTCTTGGACATGAAAAGAATGAATTGGCTTGGGGTGAGAAATATGAGTTTCAAAACTATGATCTTAAGTGTAGAGAAATAAAAATTAACAACTTAAATCTGGAATTAGAAAAGGTTGTTAAGGAAAGAGATGAATTGAAACTCAAGATTGAAAAATGGGAAGGGTCATCAAAGAATCTCACTAAGATACTCAATAGTCAGATGAGTACTCATGATAAAAATGGATTAGGATTTGGCACACAATTGGATGATTTGAGTAATAAATCTGAAACTAATAGTAAGAACAGTTTGACTATTTTTGAGGTAAGGTCTAGTGATGAAGAGAGCACACTAGCAAATAATAGGTTCACTAAAGCAAATGAGTATCATGCCGTTCCCTCTCCAATTATAGGGAACCCACTAACCCCAAGAGCTGATATATCATTTGCAGGACTAGATGAGTATGCTTTTAGAAATAAAATCATAGAGTCTAAGACAACTGAAACTAACAAGACTGTAGGTAACACAAATGAAGCAACTATAGTAAAACCTAAGTCTGTCAATGAAACAGTTGTGTCTAAGTCAAAGATTAATAGGGATGAAGTCATCATTGAGGATTGGACCTCAGATGATGAGGATGATGTGTGTGCTGTCAAAACTGTTAGTTCTGTTAAGCCTAATGTGACTCAAGATGTTAGGAGTCAAGCTGATAAAAGTGGTCAAACTTCACAAAAACAAGGGATTGGTTTTAAGAAAGTACATAAAATAAAAGCTTGTTTTGTTTGTAAAAGCACTGACCATTTGATAAAAGACTGTGATTTCTATAAGAGTCCTGAACCTAGGGTTAAGAATGTGGTCAATACTGGGGAGAGGGTAGTCAAACCAGTATGGGATTATGGCAAAAGGGTAAATCACCAAAACTTTTCAAAAAATTTGAAATACCCTCATGCAAAAAGGACCTTTAACCCATCAGTAGTACTAACCAGAGCAGGTTTAGTTAATACTGATAGATCAAATATTAGTACTGCTAGGTCTATTAGTACTATTAGGCCTGTTAGTACTGCTAGGCCATTGGCCTCAAAAATAGCATAATCTAATAGTGTTATTAGACCAAATCACCCAAGATTGGACATTGTAAGACCAAAAGCCTCAAACTCACCAATCAAGAGGTCTTACTTCACCCAACCAGTTTATAGACCCAAAGACTTAAAACCTGATGTGAAAACTTTTGGGGTTAAAAACATGACTACTGTTGGGACAAGGGCAGTAGTTAGTAAGGGTAAGGTGGAAAATGTCCTTAAGAAGGCTAAATGGGTATGGAGGCCAAAGATGAATTACCAGGATCATGTGTACAAATATAATGGCTCTTACATGCTCAAGAAGTTTGAGTATGTAGACCCAAAAGGGATTTCAGTGTCAGTATTGACTTGGATCCCTAAGAGATACTAATTCTCTTACCTTTTGTGCAGGGCAATCCAGAGATCTTGTTACAGGATCATGCAGTGGTGGATAGTGGTTGCTCTAGCCATATGACTGGCAACAAAGCTTATCTTTCAGACTATGAAGATTTCAATGGAGGCTTTGTGGCTTTTGGAAGTGATCCCAAAGGAGGTAAAATAACGGGTAAAGGTAAAATCAAAACTGCTAATTTAGACTTTGATGATGTTTATTTTGTAGATGCACTTAAGTTTAACCTTTTATCTGTCTTATAAATGTGTGACAAGAAAAATAGTGTCCTTTTTACTGAGTCTGAATGCCTTATCTTGTCTCCTAGCTTTAAGATTCTTGATGAAAGTCAAGTTGTACGTAGAGCTCCTAGAAAGGATGATGTGTACAGCTTGGATTTAAAGAACATTGTTCCTTCTGGAGGTATAACTTGTTTATATGCAAAAGCAACAATAGATGAGTCTAAATTATGGCACAGGAGATTAGGTCATGTGAATTTCAAAAATATAAATAAACTTGTTAAAGGTCACCTAGTTAGAGGTTTCCCTTCAAAAGTTTTTGTGAAAGACCACACTTGTGTTGCCTCCAAGAAGGGTAAGCAACATAAGGACTCTTGTAATGCCAAGTTAGAAAGAATCATCAGAAAGCCTGTAGAATTACTTCATATGGACTTATTTGGACCTGTCTCTGTAGAAAGTATTAACAAGAAAAGGTACTGCTTGGTTATGACTGATGATTTCAGCAGATTTAGTTGGGTATTTTTCTTAGCTACCAAGGATGAAACATCTAAAATCCTTTGTAATCTTATAACATGCTTAGAAAACCAATTGAATCATAATGTTAAAATCATTAGATGTGATAATGGGACAGAGTTTAAGAACCATGCTATGAATGAATTATGTGCTAAGAAAAGAATCAAAAAGGAGTTTAGTGTAGCTAGAACTCCATTTTGGGCAGAGGCAGTTAATACTGCTTGCTATGTACTAAATAGGGTATTAGTGACCAAACCTTAAAATAAGACACCTTATGAACTATTAATAGGTAAATCACCTAGTATTAGTTTTATGAGACCTTTTGGGTACCCCTGGACTATTTTGAACACCTTAGATTCCTTAGGCAAATTTGATGAGAAATCTGATGAAGGTTATTTGCTTGGATACTCTACCTCTAGTAAAGCCTTTAGAGTATACAACAAAAGGACCAAAAGGGTAGAAGAGAATCTGCACATTAATTTTCTTAAAGATCAACCAAATGTGACAGGAACTGGTCCTAATTGGATGTTTGATCTTTATTTTCTCACCAATTCAATGAACTATATTCCTGTTAGTGTAGAAAATCAAGTTAATGTGGATGCACGTACACAAGATTCTTATGTTGCAGGTTCATCAGCAAAAGATGAAGGACCTACTCAGGAATACATACTGCTTCCACTACAACCTCATAGGATAAGGATTCCAGTAGAAGAGGTTCCTCTAGCTGCACATGAAAAACCTTCTGAAAGTTCTCCTAAAGCCAATGATGTACAAGATTCAGAAGATGCTGCTGACAAGGAAGAACAACATCAAATGAAAGAAAGTGAACAAGTCTTACAAGATGAGCTTGAGAAGATGGTTACTCAAGAATTGGATGCTAAAGCTATGAATGATGTTTCAAGACAAGCCTTTGAGGAAGAAAAGAGGAGAATTGCATCTCAAAAGAAGGCAGCTCAGGCTACAAGTACTAACAAACTTAGTACTGATAGGCAATATGTTAGTACTGACAAGCCATCTGTTAGTACTGATAGGCGATTTGTTAGTACTGATATGTCATTTGCTAACACACCATATGTTAGTGTTGCTAGTACTCCCACAGGTGCAAATGCTAGTGAATCATCATTTGACTATCTTGGAGGAAAAATACCTATTGATGCATCTACTCTCCCTAATGCTGATTTACCTATTGATCCAAATATGCCTGACTTGGAAGATGCTTCTGATACTCTCCCAACTGATAAAATATTCAATGGAGCTTATGATGATGATGATGTGGGTGTAGTGACTGATTTCAACAACATGGATAACACCATTGCTGTCAGTCCTATTCCCACACTTAGAATTCATAAGGATCATCCAAAAGGACAAATTCTAGGAGATCCTACATCAGTAGTTCAAACAAGAGGGAAGGTTCAAAAGGATTCTTCAGCACAACAAGCCTTGGTAAGTTACATTCACAAATAGAACAGAACAAATCACAAGGATCATTAAAACTGTTTGTTTACATGTTTTCTCTCTCAAGAAGAACCAAAGACTATATCATAAGCCTTACAAGATGAAAGATAGGTTAAAGCAATGCAAGAGGAATTACTTTAGTTCAAACTATAGAAGGTTTAGGTACTTGTTGATTTGCTAAATGGGAAAAGGTAATTGGCACAAAGTGGGTCTTCAGGAATAAGAGGGATGAGAGAAGTATTGTTGTGAAAAACAAAGCACGGCTAGTAGCAAAAGGGTTTAGATAGGGGGGAGGTATATATTATGATGAGGTTTTTGCACCTGTTGCCAGAATTGAGGCAATTCGGTTATTTTTAGCCTTTGCATCATACATGGGATTTACTGTCTACCAAATGGATGTTAAAAGTGCATTTCTAATTGAAGAAGAGGTGTATGTTCATCAACCTCCAGGCTTTGTTGATCCTGCTCATCCAAACAAGGTCTATAAGGTGGTTAAAGCTCTTTAAGAGTCTACTTCAAGCTCCTAGTGCTGGTTATGAGACACTCTTTCTTTCCTGTTGGTGAATGTTTTAGATGGAGGTTACTATAGACATACCTTGTTTATCAAGAAGAATAAGAGTGACATTATGTTGGTCCAGGTCTATGTGGATGACATCATATTTGGCTCTACTAAGAATTCTATGTGTACTGAATTTGAAGATGTTATGCATAAAAGATCTAGTTCGAGCTCTATGGTGAGGCTTACATCTTGATGGGACTACAGGTGAAGCAACAACCTGATGGAATCTTTATTAGTCAAGACAAGTATGTAGCTGACATTCTTAAGAAGTTTGATTTTTACTCCATTAAAACAGCTACTACTCCTATTGAGTCAAACAAACCCTTGGTTAAAGATGAAGATGGTGTAGAGGTAGATGTGCATGAATATAGATCAATGATTGGTTCCTTGATGTATTTGACTGCATCAAGGCCAGACATTATGTTTGCTGTCTATGCCTGTGCAAGGTTTCAAGTCACTCCAAAAGCTTCCCATTTACATGCTGTAAAGAGGATCTTTAGATATCTCAAACATCAACCAACTGATGGTTTATGTATCCTAGGGATTCCCCTTTTGATATAGATTATTTATCAGATAGTGAGTATGAACGTTGCAAGCTTGACCTGAATCAACAAACTGGTGGATGTCAATTTCTTGGTAGAAGACTCATATCTTGGCAATGCAAGAAGCAGACGATTATGGCAAATTCTACTACTAAGGCAGAATATGTTGCAGCTGCTCATTGCTGTGGGCAAGTACTATGGATCCAAAACCAAAATGATGAGATTTATAGCCTAAATTCATGTTACACTAAAATCCATATTGACAATGAGAGGCACCATCGTGTTGTCAAGAATCAGTCTTATCATTCATGTAAACCAAGCACATTGAGATTCGACATACTTCATAAGACTGCCTATGCGAAGAGATTGATAGATCGTTCTAAAGATTCACACTGACTCAATGTTGCGGACCTTCATCGCCAAAGGGATTTGATGTTACCGGGTTTAACTTTTGGTGGTCAAGCATTGGAATGTTTATTCTGTAGTTACATTTGAGGGAGGTTAAATTGTAAAGTTTGTACATACTAATTTACATGAATACTGCTAGGGTATTAATGCTCGTAGATAGGTTTTAGTTCGTTCAAGTTCCAAGTATATTTTTCTCTTTATTGCACTAACTTTTCAGGATAAGCATGGATTTAAGGATGGATAGAAGCAGTCCTGGCAAATACAACTCATCTATGGTCTATAAGTACTAAGTATAGAGTTTTATTTTATTGTAGTGATACAAGGTAATTCTGGTAGCTTACTTGTTAATTCTGTGGACTTAAGGTTAATTCTGTTAGTCTTACGTTATTACTGGTTTGTCTATTTTATGTTAATTTATGGAAGACTATATTGTTATGGTAAACTATTTTAATATGGTAGATGACCGTTGGTGCTGGTGAGGGAAAATTAACTTTTCTTCATTTTTATATTACCGTTAGAGATTTTTACGGCGCGTACTTCTAACATAGGTTTTCTATTTGGATACTTACTGCACTTTCTTCAATAAAATCTCTTTCTTTACTCTAAAGGAATCTTTCTTTTACACACGGTCCAATATGAACTTGTTATTCATGTTAAATAGTTCAATTCCCTCTCTCAACCAGCACTTAGATATTCACTCGCATCATACCAGCATTAAATTCAATTCTTACGATTTTGTTCATAACGAGTTCTTTTTGACAATCTAAAGTATTCAGACACAGACTAATTATGGTGCTTTACTAGAAAACCAAATGAAGTGTTGGTTTCACTTAGGAGTGGATTTTCTTAAAGGTACATCTTTTCAGGTATGCATTAACTCATATCCTACTACTATAACTCCCTAGTCAAACAGTTCTTGAAAAATGCACAGTCAGAAACACTAGCTAATGGGACTCAATAATTTAGTAGCATTTATAGACTCTAAAGAAGTATTAAATTACTGAGGCATCTGTCAGAAGTAAACTTCAATTGGCAGATGCATCTGATGTTGAAGTATATGCTGGATTAGCCACCTTGGGGTATGTGACTGAGGGTAAATTAACTTTTTGGAAAAAGAATTTTACCCCCTAATGGACATTTTTAATCCATCATATTTTACACTGCTTAAGCCCTAAGTCTGGTGGATGGGATCAATTTGGTAGTACTATTGCTACTGCATTAATCTGTCTATTCTAGCAATAGGGTTTCTTAATTTTCAAAAATGTTTTTTTATTGGATGGTTCATAACTTTAGAGAGTAATACCAAATTTTTAATGTATCCAAGGTTTTTACAAATTATTTTAAATATTACAACTAAAAATAAAGGAAGGTATTTAGCCCCAACTTTGACCAAAAATTTTTGCAAACATGAAAAGGGGTTATGCAGGGGATATTGTACCATTGCTGCCTGCTATGTTGGCAGGGGCAGTTGTGGATCAAGGTGAAGGCTCAGCACAACCAGCTGAACCCCATCACCAAACCTAAGTTGATCAATACCATCAACTCCCACTTACCTATTCTATCACCTACAACATCAATCTCACCCCATTCACCTCTACAATGATTCACCATAACAGTCCCACCAAATTCCCCACATATTCTCACCTCAATCATTAACCTCATTTTCCACAAGGCTTATGAAGCACCTCTCCTGAGGTAACTAGATCAAGAAAGTGCTAAGGATAGTGTGCTACTCAAGGAATTGATGATACTTGTTACCTATGTTTGGGTTTTATTTGTTTTTAGTGACCAGGATTATTAGCTTGGAGAAAGAGTTGAAGGACACCAAACAGACACTAGGGAATGTTGTGCTCAAATTGGTAAAGAAGGTGAAAACTCTAGAAACAACTTTAAAGAGGAAATCCAAGAAAGTACTCATATCTGAATCAGAGGGTGAAGAATCAAAGGATCATGGAAGGAAGTTTCAAGAAATTAATGATGATCCTCTAGTTTCTTTGGTTAGGGAATCCATGAAAGAGAAGTCAACAAATTTTGTCACTCCTACAAAAGCTTCAGGGGAGGCTCATGAAGAAGAAATTAGTCCTACAATCTTAGAGGAAACTAAAACATTGTTAAAGGTTGCTTCTCAGGGTGTTTAGCTAAAGAGTAAACAATGATAAGGGCAAGAGATACAGGAGGAGAGAAAGGTATATAGCTAAGAAGATTGATATTGGATTGGATGCAGAAGAAGAGATTAATACTGGCAGAGAAGAAATTAATACCGGTATTGAAGAAGTTAGTACTGGTAGTACTAAAGTTGATTCTGGTACTGCTAGTGAAAGGGGTCAAAGGGAAGGAAAGGCTCCAATGGTTGAAGAGGATATCCAGGCTACTCACAAAACTAAAGAACAATTAAGACAAGAGGAAGCTGGATTGGTAGAGGCTATAAAGTAGCAAGCTTAACTGGATGAAGAAGTTGCAAAGCAGATTCATTTAGATAAAATGATAGCTAAAAGAATGGCTGAAGAGGAAGCTTAACAGGGACAACAAAAAGGAAAAGAAAGCTTAAGTTCAATTTGAAAGCACAAATTTATATAAAGAAGACTGGATACTATTAGAGCCAAGCTAGCCCCCAAGGCAAATGCCGAGTTGTCAAAAGGATGTGTTAGGACTGATTTGCTCTGAACAAGATTTTGTAAAAAAAGATTGTAGATATGGTGAATTCAAAGAAAGGATCACTTTGCGGAGGAAAGAGCTAAGGCAAAGAGAAACAAACCTATGAATTAGTCACAGTTAAGGATCTATATGTCAAACTATCTTAAGAATCAAGGAACTTAGAAGCTTTCTCAGTTAAAGAAGTTGAAGTTTGAAGAGATTAAAGAAGAGTTTGATAAGTTAGTTCAGCAGATTGATACTTTTGTTCCTATAAATCTTGAAGCTACAAAGGCAAAATTGAAAAGATATGGAGAGGAGCTTCAGACAAAGACTTCAAAGAAACAAAGGATTGATGATACTGAGGTTCCTGGCTATTGGAGAAAAAGTTAGCTTGAAGTAAAGGAAGAAGAGCAAGTAAACAAGAAAAGAAAAAGAAAGAATGTAAAAGGCTAGAAAGGGTTATAAATGTGAACTAGAGTGCACAAGAAGATTTAGAAAATGGTTAAAGAGGAATCAGTAGAATCCTATGAAATCCTACTCCTTTGACTACAAAAATCTGATAGTGTGGCAAATGGAAGATATTTCAGCAGGTCAAAGAAGTGTTTATAAGATAATAAGAGCAATGGAGCTGATACAGTCTCCTGAGCTTTAGAGCTAATGATAAAGGACTTCACAAGAGAGGATCTTATAGAGTTGTATAGGTTGGTAATGCAGAAGTATGGAATAAATAGGCTGAAGATGCTTATGACAGAGTACTTTGGAGTGATCTCAGGACTATGTTTGATCACTTCTTATGAAGATGTATTTGGAGCTTACCACTTCAACAAAAGATGGTTGGTTGGAGATATTATGATAAGTGTGAGGTACATTGTTTAACTTTGCAGGCATGAACAATCTATATGTTAGCGGATAGAAAGTATCCATTGTCAAAAGAAGCTTACCAAGTGATGTTTTACTATGGAATATGAAGCTTCGCTAAGATGGGAAAAATGAATGAAGTTTGCTATAATTTTTTTGAAGATGATTATAAGAGCAAGCTGGATTAGAATAGTGATAATGATATAGTGCAGTGGGCATGTTTTTGGAAAATTGTGGACTATCTTGGAAGTGAGAAGGGTTTGGTGTTGCTAACCACCACAAAACAAATGGTTATCCAGTTCAGCATGTTTATAGGCAATGGACTGCTTGTCAAGCAAACAACTTTGGTAAAGACTTCTCAAATCCGTTTATGGTTGACAGTTTACCAAAAATTATATGGTAATCAATGCACCATAGTATTGTACTAAAGCATTGGCTACTCCAAAGCAAACGGCTACTGTAAAAGAGAATGCAAAACGTTGCTAGCATGAAGTGTGCTAAAAAATATAAGGTTATCAATGCACCTTGTTATACATGAAACATTGATAGTCCATAGCAAAACGGCTCATGGTAAGATATATCTAATCGTGTGCTTGGTAGTTTGCAAAAAAACTATAAAGCCAACTTAGTTGGATGTTGATGTGTAGCTGTGGAAGAGAGACAATGATAAAAGTCAAAGTCATGATCTCCTGGTTTTCAAAGAATAGCAAAAGACTTCATCATTCAAGAGAAGCTAGGACTTGAGACTTGCTTGGATAACAATTCTCAAAAGCCCAAACTGAGCAATGTAAGAAAAACTTGAAAGTTAACAGTGAAGTGCAAGTTTAGGGGAGGATTGTTAGGAATTTGTTAACAGATTAATTCGTAACATATTATAGTTAATTCTGCTAGTGTATTAGTTAGTACTGGGTAGAGTTTAATCATAGTTAGTACTGGCAGTATTAAATAGTTTAATACTGTTTTATGTAATGTTAAGTCTGCTTACGCCAGAATATTAGTTAGAGTTATGATATGCATGAGTTATCTAGGAACAAGATGCATTATTCTCTTTTACGCTTTTTTGTAAAGACCCATTAGGGTTTTCCTTAGCTATTAAAAGGAACCAGAGCATAGTCAGTAGCTATTTGTTTCTACACAAAAAAGATCTAGAAGAATTCGATAGCAATTCATAGTTTGTAATCTGTAACTTAGGCAGATTCAAAAGTTCATATAAAGTGTTTGATTATTTCTTCTTATACATTGTGATTATTCGGTAATCATAGTGGTTAATCATTGTTATGTAGATTTATCTAAGGCAACAAACCTTTATACTTGCTTAAAGGTTTAAGATCTATTAGCAATAGGGATCCCCCCCCCCCACCCCCCCCCCCCCACACTCCCCCCTTCCCCCACCCTTCCCTTCCCCTCCCCCCCCCCATTACCAACCCCCCCCCCCCTCCCCCCCCCTCTACTGTCCATACTAACTACATCCCAACTCCAATGAAAATCCATAAACCTTTATCACAACAAATCTACACAAATTCAAAAATCCCATTGCCGACAAAATCAAGAAATATGAGCTTCGCCAATACATGCGATCTTAGGAAGAAATCATTCGACAAAATGTCTTAAGTCCTGGAGAAAACTTTAATTATCTTTTAGCTTCCTCGTATCACATGATCTATTGTATCATGACCAACCAACCCTACAATCTCACCTATTTTATAGCTAAAAGAATTGCAATTGTCAAAAATCAACCCAACACACTAATGCCTTATGGCATGTTGTTATCCCGTCTTTATGACCATATTACATTAACTCATCTAACACTCCAATCAAAATACCAATGTTTTCCCCACACCAAGGCACTTATAGGACACTCTGATGATTACTACAATGATTCGAAATCAACAAATGAAGATGTGAATGACGCTTGAATGTATGTGGGTACAAAATTCATTTAGGATGAACTTTTAGAACTATTTATTTGAAGTATAATTTTGATACTATTTTATTATTATTGCTAGCGTGTGGTACATTCTATTTTGCACACTTATTAGTAGTTGGTTGCTACTTGACATACATGCATGCTAGCTTAATTTCATTAGCAATATATCACTATATATATAATCACATGCATGCCTCGATTATAGCTCTTATATTAAGCTAGTTAGTTTTATTCTTGTGAGGCTTAAAACATAGGGTTTGCTAACTTAATAGCACAAAACATACAATTTTCTACAGAAAATAGCAACAAACCCAAAACTAGGACAACTAGTCGTCCACTAGGTGGTGGCCCCCTTATTCTATAAGGGTAGGTCCCTTATTGATTAGGATCAAACCTAGATATGGGACCGGCACTGGAGACACTTTCTTACAGCTTTTATTTCTGCTTTTGATACTTTCTATTAGCCTTAACTTACTCTTACCTTGAATTCACAAAACTCTTGGATTTATGATACATTCACACCATCCATATCTAAATAATCTTTCAACTATAAAACACCACGCACCCTCATACCAACCCGCATCAAACTATTTCACATCTTAAACTTACACTTCGAAGTCAACTCTTAAAACTCCTCCTACAAATTATGCTATTGAAACTAAAATCTCCGTACGCCTATATGGAAGGAAGTCGTTGAACATTTGCTTACAATCATAGGTTGAAAGTGGAAACACCCCACCCCAATACCTATATTCAAAACCACCTTCTCCATTAAATGAAACTCCTAAGGATGCATATTAAATACACCTTACACGCAACCCTCATCACTTCTTATTCTGTCACCTTTATTAATCTACTTGAAGTTGTTATTGAAGCAACTTGATGAAACAACTCCTCTACTCTACATCTCAAACTCAAACTCAATGGGATTAATTGCTCAAGAAATTATTCACCCTCACTATCTCTCATATTCTTATTGAAATGCATCTTAAAATCTTAACCATGATATATTCACCAAACCACCACCACCCAATGAATACCTTGAACCATACTTCTCACTTTTAGACCAAGTTTTATCTGTCATGGTGCCTATTTCCCTTGTTGTCTTCACAACCGCAAATCAATTCCAATACTTCAAAGAAGATCTTAATTGTATCGACATTTCTCTTTTAGAGACTAATCCACCCACTTTATATCTTTCGTAATTATACACCAACAACCACTTCTGCACTAAATTCTCCACCACCAAACCTTCGTACAACAACCTTCTCCACCCACAGAATCTATACTTATTATTTGTTAAGTTTACTTGTATTATAAATTCATCACCTTTTGCAAGCAAATCTATTAGCTCTCGGCCAAATTAGGATAGTGTATTTTTATTATTTTTTGCTAGGTAGAAGCAGTGCTTCATGTATGATTTTTATCTTATGAATGAACTTTTTATTTTATGTTATGATTGTGATGGTTGGTTTATTCTTTTTTGTGGTTGTTTTAGTAGTGCATATTTACTTTGGCTTAATTTATTTTTAGCCACTTTCATATATTTTTGTCGTGACATTACTCGAAGTTGGAAATATATATTGCACTCGTATTTTAACTCGTTTTGGTAGCAAGTCATCATAGCTTGATTCCTGGGTGCCCCCAAACGAGGGGGCACACATCAAGGGGGAGCGTTTATTCCTTCGAATTATTATTTTTGCATTGACGACGTCTTTTGATTCTACAAAAACAAG
Source organism: Tanacetum coccineum (assembly GCA_026074375.1). Taxonomy (NCBI): domain Eukaryota; kingdom Viridiplantae; phylum Streptophyta; class Magnoliopsida; order Asterales; family Asteraceae; genus Tanacetum; species Tanacetum coccineum. Next base: position 33,276 of record BQNB010020877.1, on the reverse strand, counting down.
GAGAAATTGACTAAAACTCACTAAAAACTTGTTTAAATATATTTTTACATATAATGAGTTTATATTTTGTAATCATCAAAAAAAGGAGACTGTTAATACAAAAAATATCTAAAAACATTATTTATATTTTTCGACTCCCCCCCCCCCCCCCACCCCCCCCCCCCCCCCCCCCCCCTCTATACTCTTACAGGTAGTGTAACCCCCCCTTTGCCTTTTTGTGTTCTGAATATTCCATTTTAGTCCTTTGACTATTTGACGTTTGTCAGTTTATTTAGATTTTGTACCGTGTTGACGATGGTGATTTTATGAGAATTGTGGTGATTTATGGTTTATTGTGATTAATAATCCCTTTTTAGAGGTTATTACTATGCTATTTGTATTTTGGGTGGTTTGACCCGTAAATTTTTTATAAATGCCGAAAAACGAGTCCTGACCCGTCTGTTAATGTCCAAATGAGTTTTGAAGGGTTTAAAGTATAAATATGTCGTGTAAATACTCTAGGTTAAAGGAAAAGTATTTTTAGGTGCATAAAAAGGCAAATTTTAACCTTTGGGGAAATTTTACGATAAAGTTTTTTACGAGTATTTAAGTGATCCCGACACGAAAGCAAGACCCGAACCCCTCCTAGGATGCTTTCCTAACGTGTAGCCTTAAGGGGGGCTCAGGTCCCCCCCCCCCCCCCCCCCCCGAACTCGGACAAAGAGGCAAAAATTTAGCCAACTTTGTCCCAAGATCGTACATAAGATGCTTTCCAATCCTTCATTTCTCATAATCCTTTTCATTTAAAAAAAAATAAAACACACACATAAGTGTGTGTGTGCCTTATGCGTCCGAACCAAGCAAACCACAAAATCCACTTAGTTTGATTATCAAATCATGAGAAATAGATTCATTATTGTTTCTTGTTAGGTTTTGGCGTTAACCCAAAAATTACTATTTTTAGGAAAGTTTCTTTTTACGGAAAAGTTTTTAGTTTCAAAACGTTAATGACGTCCCTATATTATATAGTTTCCATATTTTCAAAAACGCACTAACGAGCTTATGCGCTGAACTTCTATGTCAGTTTCGCTATATTTTTACTCAAACTACTATTGTTAGTAACTTTCTGGCTTTTCCCAATAAAATATGTTAACGACGTCTTTAAGGATACTTAATAATAGGTATGTGTTACTATTATGTTTCGTAGTTTTAGAAAGTCAAAAATGTTAAAAGTGTCCGAAAACTCATTTTAAATTCACTTCAGCATACTTTTTTATACGGTTTTGTCAAAAAAATGTTTCAAGTTTCATTTGGTATATTTTGGTCTTTTTAAATCCAATTTTTAATAATGCGGCTATATGGAATAACCATCTACTCGAAACGATCTCTCCAAACTAACTTTTAAGCCTAATGAAACATTTTTAGGTCGACCAAATCCTCAAAACAATTTGGGACAGCTAAGCACTTTTTTTCAAAAACGCAAACCAAAATCCATCCAAACTTTCAAATAGTGACTAAATCTAGATAATCTCCATTCACAACTAATCCCAACAAAATCCACACTTAGAATAACCTAATCCCTTCATTTCTATTGTTGCAACTCTCATCCTCTCTCATCTCACCAAGAACTTGTATTTAACATAGTGAACAAATGAAACATCATTATTTTTAATTCTTTGTTTTATATTCTTTAAAAAAAATTGAAACATTACATATAGAGTATGGACTAGAACATATTTTAAGAAGAAACATAAGGAAACCACAAAGGAAAGATTCAAAGTTACTTACAAGAATGAAAAAACAGTAGTGAATCACATTATCTTACCCCAAAATAATAGATCTTGTAAAACCCACTAAAAAAATATGAAACACTAACTAGATCTTGAAGAAAAACCTTGAATCAAAGAACCAATACTTTCAAACACCTTAGTGTACCCTTAGAATGAAATTGAATGAGTGGTTCTTGATAGAAATCAAAAACTATGGAAAGTAATATGTGTGTGTGTGTATGCGGGGCACAAGAGGGAGGAAAAGAGAGAAGAAAATCTTGTTGGTGGATTGAAATGATTTGAACCCTTAATTGGAAGTATGCATGCCATAATTATAGGCCAAGGAAAGTTTAGGGTTTGTGTTTTGTAGCATCAAGTGACCAACACACACCAAAGGTGTGTGTGTACCCATGTTCGGCCGAACCTAGCCACAAGGGACCATTTTGGTTCAAATTTTTGTATCATGGTTCATATTATGTGCATATGTTAGTCTTGAGTTGGTCAAATGAAGTCAAGATGTGTAAGTATCACATGGCTTGGTCTAACTTGAGAAAATATGCATGAGAATGACACTCTCATGTGTCACTATCCATCACATGCATGGAAAATTCAAATAAGATGCTCTTGATTTAATTTCAAGACTCATGGTGCATTTGGTTTGGTTTAGGCGTCCATATGTATAAGGGGAGAGATATGAATGAAAATTTTCACTTAAGAATATGAGATGGACGATAACTAAAGTTTCACCGAAAAGATTTTGAGTTTACGGGTTTCGTTAGGTCAAAAACGCGAAAAACGCAATTTAAACGTTAAAGCGTAAAAATAAATATCGGGAGTGATCGTAAACTATAAAACACTTAGAAAAGATAAAATAACTCATATAATATCTAAACTATTAAATATCCGATGCTGGAACACGTCCGATGACGTTTTTTAGATTTACGCGGGTTTACTTCCCGGTAAACTGCTAGATTCAAACGTAACGTATAAAAGTCAAAAATAATTGTCGGAAAAGTTTAAAATATTGACGTGAAATTCTCGGGGTGTGACATTCTTCCCTCGTTAAAGAAGCTTTTTCCTCAAAGCTTAAGACGTGGACAAAGGATTTGCGAAAAGGTGAGGGTACTTTTTCATCATTTGGTCCTCGCGCTCCTAATTAAACTTGGGTCCTCGTCTCGAATTCCAATGAACTTTCACATTGGATGGCGCTTTGCTTTAATAGTGTAACTTTCTCGGTCTATAAATTTCAACTGGTTCCTCAATGGAAAAAAAAAATTAAGCTTGTCATCAACTGGTTTTCTTCAAAGAAATAGCTAGGGGTTTTGTTACGAAACATTTCTTTCAGATTGGAAACATGAAAAGTATTATGACTCGGCTAATGATCTGGGAGTTCATGTCGATAAGCAAGCGTTTCCACTTTTTGCAATAACTCTTGAAAGGTCTATATAACGAGGGTTCAGCTTTTCCTCTGTTTGCCGAAAACGTATCACCCTTTCCATGGTGACAGGTGTAAGCCATTGGAATTTGCGGTTGGGACAAGGTCATGTTAAAAGTGTCACCCATGGAAAGTGGGGATACGTTTCGGCAAATCAGGAAGCTGAAACCCTGTTATATAGGGACCTTTCAAGATTATGCTAAAGGGGAAACGATTATGGATTATCGACTTGAACTCCCAGATCAATTGAGCTGAGTTCATAATATTTCATGTTTCCAATCTAAGAAGTGTTTCGTAGCAAACCCTAGCTATTTTGTTTGAAGAATCAGATTGATGACAAGCTTAATTTCATTGAGGAACCGTTGAAATTATGTTAGACCGAGAAGTTAAACGGCTAAAGCAAAGCCGCATTCCAATTGTGAAAGTTCATTGGAATTCGAGACGAGGACCCAAGTTTAATTAGGAGCGCGAGACAATTGTTGAAATAAGTACCCTACCTTTTCGCTAAATCTTTGTCACGTCTATAAGCTTGAGGAAAAAGCATTCTTTAGACAGAGGAAAAAAGTAATGTCCACACCCTGAGAATGTTAGGTCAATATTTTTAAACTTTTCCGACCAATTTATTTTGACTTTTATACAGTAGTTTGAAATTGCAGGTTTACCCGGGAAGTAAACCCGCGTAAATCTGAAAAACGTCATCGGACGCGTTCCGGCATTGGATATTTATTAGTTTAGATATTATATGAGTTATTTTATCTTTTCTAAGTGTTTCATAATTTACGATCTCTCTGATATTTATTTTTACGCTTTAACGTTTAATTGCGTTTTTGCGTTTTTGACCTACGGAACACCGTTAAACTCAAAATCTTTTCGTTTGTATACTTTAGTTATCGTTCCATCTCATATTCTTAGGTGAAAATTTTCATTCATATCCTCCCTATGGCATAAGGACGCCTAACCAAACCAAGCACCATGTGTCTTGAAATTAAATTAAGGGCATCTTATTTGAATTTTCCATGCATGTATTGGATAGTGACACATTAAGTGTGTCTTTCTCATGCATATTTCTCAAGTTTGAACAAGCCATGTGATACTACACATCTTGATTTATTGACCAACTCTGACTAACATATGCACATACTTATGAACCCATGATACAAAAATTTGAACCAAAATGGTCCCTTGTGGCTAGGTTCGGCCGAACATGGGTACACACACACCTTTGGTGTGTGTTGGTCACTTGATGCTACAAAACACAAACCCTAAACTTTCCTTGTTATAATTACATTGCAATACTTCCAAATTAGGGTTTTCTTAAATCATTTTATCCACAACAAAATTTTCTTCTCTCTTTCCTCTCCTTTGGCCACGGATACACCACACACATACATATACTTTCCATAGTTTTGATTTCTATCAAGATCCACTCATTCCAAGTTCATTTCTAAGGTTACCTAAGGTGTTTGCAAGTATTGGTTCTTTGATTCAAGGGTTTTTCTTCAAGATCTAAGTTAGGGTTTATCTTTTTAGCTGGTTTTTATAGAATTCTACTATTTTGGGGTATGATTTTGTGATTTCAATAACTTGTTTTTCATTCTTGTAGTATCCGTGAATTTTCTTTGTGGTTTTCCTTATGTTCTTCTTATATGTTCAAGGTCCATACATCTATATGTTATGTTTCAATTTTTTTTTGAAAGATTATAAAACAAGATTTTATAAATAATGATGTTTCATTTGTTTCACTAGTTAAATACTATGTTCTTGTGTGAGATGTGAGTGGAGTGTGTTGCAAAAATAGAAATTGAAGGGATTAGGTTAGTTCTAAGTGTGGTTTTGTTGTGGATTAGTGTGAATGGAGATTAGGCTTAGATTAGGCACATGTGAAGTTTGGTGGTATTTTTGGTGCGTTTTGAAAAAAAAGTGCTTTGCTGTCCCAAAATTTGTATTGAGTCGGTTTTGGTTCGACTAAAAATGTTTCATTAGGCGTCAAATGTAGTTTTTGGAGAGCTCGTTTCGAGTAGAGGTTTTTCCATATATCGCATATTAAAATTGGATTTAAAACGACCAAAATATAGCCAAATGAAACTTGAAACATTTTTTGACAAAACCGGATAAATAGTATGCTGATGTGAATAGTAAAATGAGTTTTCGGACACTTTTAGACATTTTTTGACTTTCTAAACACTAGCGAAACATATAGTAACACATACCTATTGATTAGTATCATTTAAAGACGTCGTTAACATATTTTGGGAAAAGCGAGAAAGTTACTAAAAATAGTAAGTTTGGTAAAAATTTAGCGAAACGGACATAGAAGTTAAGCGATTATAAAAGCTCGTTTAGTGCGTTTTGAAAATAATGGAAACCTTATAATCATATAGGGGACTGGTATTAAACGTTTTGAAACTAAAACTTTCCTAATTAGAAACTTCTAAAAATAGTATTTTGGGTTAAACGCCAACAAACGTAACAAAAATCACATAGATTTTATTTCGTCATGATTGATAATCAAACTAAGGTGGTTTTGTGGTTGCTGGTTCGGGACGCATAAGGCACACACACAACTGATGGTGTGTGATTTTATCTTTTTTTAAAATGAAAAAGGATTATGAGAAGATGAAGGATTTGGTAAGATCTTATGTACGATCTTTGGGGACAAAGTTGGGTCTAATTTTTGCCTCTTTGTCCCTTAGGCCTTACACGGTTAGGATAGTCATCTAGGAGGGGTTCGGTCTTCTTTTCGTGTCGGAACACTAAAATTACTCGGTAAAACTTGATCGTAAAATTTCCCCCAAAGTTAATTAGATTTTATCACCTTAAAATACTTTTCCTTTAACTAGAGTTATTACAGTCTTATTATAATTAAACCTTCAAAACTCATTTTGGACATTAACGAGGGTCGGATCGTTTTTCTGGCATTTAATAAAAAATTTACGGCGTCAAAACCAAAATACAACTAGCATAGTAATTAACCTCTAAAAGGTGATTTATTAATCACAATAACCTAAATCACCACAAATTTTCTCATAAAAATCACCATTCTTCTACACGTTACAAAATCTAATTAAACTGACAAAACGTCAAATAGTCAAAGGACGAATAAATGAAATATCAGAAACACAAAATGGCGCAAGGTTACATACCTGTCAGAGTTTAATGAAGTCGGATAAATATAAATATGTTTTTAGTTATTTTTTGTTATTTACAGTCTCCTTTTTTTTGATGATTACAAAAAATATAAAATCTTATATGTAAAAATATATTTCAACAAGTTTTTAGTGAGTTTAGTTCAATTTCTCCTTGTTTTTTGTTAGATTAGAATCAAAGACGTAGTCAATGCAAAATAATAATTCGAGGAATAAAACGTTCCCCTTGATGTGCTGTCCCCTCGTTTTTCAGAGGGCACACAGGAATCAAGCTATGGATGACTTGCTACCAACGATGTTAAAAAACGAGTGACATATATATTTTCAACTTCGAGTTATGTCACGACAATAATATATGAAAGTGGCTAAAATTAAATTAAGCAAGAAATATGCACTACTAAAACATCCACAAAAAAGAATAAACCAACCATCACAATCTATAAATAATAAAAAAGTTCATTCTAAAGATACAAAATCATTACATGTAGCATGGCTTATACATAGCTAAATAAATAAAATTACTATATCTAAGTGCAGGAGAGCTATAGGATTTGCGTGCAAAAAGGGTGTTGAATTTTTATTATACAAGTAAACTAAACATATTATATGTTTAGTTTGTGGGTGGTGAGGTATGGTTGGTTCCGTGAAGGGTTTTGGGTGGTGGAGAATTTAAGTGCAGAACGGTGGTTGTTGGTGGGATTAATACGTAGGAGATAAAGTCGGTGGATTAGGTCGTTCTAGGAGAAATTCGATACATTTTAAGACTCTTCTTTGAAAGGATTGGAATTGATTGCGGTTTGTGAAGACAACAAGGGAAAATTAGGCACATGAAAGTTAACTTGCGTCTAAAGTGAGAGTATGGTTCATGGGTGTGGTGGTTGGCGATTGTTGGTGATTATATCATGGTAGATTTTGAAGAGCATTTCAAGAAGATTTAGAGAGAATAGTGGGAGGTGATTAATTTTGAGCAATTATCCTTAGTTGAGTTTGGTGTTTGAGGATTGTAGAGTAGATAGTTGGTTGTCATCTTGAGTTGCTTCTATAACAACTTCAAGGTAGGGATTAATAAGTTGACTAGAATAAGATAGTGATGAGGGTTGGTGTGAAGGTGATTTTAGAGATGCATCCTTAGGAGGTTCATTTAATGGAGATGGTGGTTTTGATATAGGTATTGGTGTGGGTGTTTCAACTTCATCCTTATGTTATGAAGGGCAAATGTTCAACGACTTCCTCCATATTGGTGTTACGGAGATTTTAGGTTTCTTAGATAATTTGGAGGAGGAGTTTTAAGAGGTTGACATGAGAAGTGTAGGTTTAAGATGTGAAAGAGGTTGATGAAGATGAAGTCTTTTTATAGTTGGAATGAGTATTTAGAGTATGAGTGAGGACATCATTACCAACAAGAAGGTGTCACGAAAGCCTTTAATGCTCAAACTTTTGTAGGAAGCGTATATACTTTCTTTTCTTATGTTTTTCATATGAAAACCCTAATATATCACGCATACTCTAACATTAAAATTTTTGAGCCCAATAGTTGTATTAACAATAAAGCCCAGCCACGTTTTAACATCAATACTGTGTTCAAGATTCTGATGCTGTCCCATTAATTAAAAGAACATACCTGCTGTCCATGTCATCTTGCTGCTACTGTTCATAATCATCACGTTAAATCATGCAATATGAGATATATAAATAATGAAAGCATCCAAATTCAATACGAGTCACCATATACGCCCTAGACCTTTGATAACTAAGACGACTACAAGAAGAAAATAGATCAACAAGCATATAGTCGTCAACATCAGTACTTTTCCAAGATTCAAAACCATACGACAACAACCAGATCCAAGGAAAAAATCCATAACACCCTGGATACAAACGAATCTTGGTGCACAACAGAATTAGGCGTTTACCGAATTAAGGTTTATAACAAACCCTAGTTTCACCGAATTTGACAAATTATTGAAACATAAAACCCATACCTTCTTGTCTTCACAAATTTGATACATAAACCTTGTTGGATCCTAGATATCAAGAGCAACCTGCTCTGATACCAATTGATAAGATCGTTTATAGCTCAAGGTTGATTAGATCTTATATATCTAGGATGAACAATAACAATGATTGATAACACGTAGCGGAATAATAAAGAACACAATCAAAGTTATCACAAGGTTTTCTTTATTGAACGTTTCCCTATTACCCCAACTATAATTTGGGTCTACACCAACTAACTATGGTGTACTATTCGACTCTCATCACTCGACTTGCTATCTAACTACCTAGACTCTTATTGGGAGAGCTCTAGTTTTCTATGGATGGAAAATAAAAACCAGACGCTTGATAGTCTCTTTATATAGAGAGATTTCAAGGCTTACACAAGAAGATAAGAACAAACAATATATTTAAAATATTTAAAATATCTTTTAAGATCACTTTGCTTAATGGATCTTAACCTTTAGCTTGTAAAGGGTTTGTTGCCTTAGATAAATCTAAAGTAACAATGATTAACCACTATTGATTACGCGGAATTTAATCAACAATGTAAAGAAGAACACAATCAAAACACTTTTATATTGAACTTTGAATCTGCCTAAGTTACAGATTACAAACTATGATTACTATTCGATCTCTATGATCTTCTGTAGAACTATATCTACTGACTATGCCTAGGGATCCTTTTATAGACTAAGGAAACCCTAATGGGCTTTACAAAACGCGTATAAAGATAATGCATATCTTTTCCTAAGATATCTCATGCATATCTTTAACTCTAACTAATTTCTGCGTAAGCAGACTTAACTATTACATAAACAGTATTAACTATTTAATACTGCCAGTACTAACTATGATAAACCTTCTACCAGTACTAACTATTACACTAGCAGAACTAACTATAATACTAACAGAATTAAGTCTGTTATACAAAATTCCTAACAATCCTCCCCTAAACTTAAACTTCACTTGTTAACTTCAAGTTTCTTTAGTTGTCTTCAGTTTGGGCTTTTGAGAATTGTATCCAAGCATGTCTTCAAGTCCTTAGCTTCTCTTGAATGATGATCTGTTTGATGTTCTTTGAAAAACCAGATCATACTTTATCTTTTAGTCTTTGTCTTCTCTTCACAGCTACACAGCAACATCCAACTAAGTTGGCTTTATAGTTTTTGGCAAACTACCAGCCATCAACGGATTTGAATTCTCTTTACCAGTAGCCGTTTGCTCTGGAGTAGCCAATGCTTTAGTGCAATACTATGGTGCATTGATTACCATACAGTGTTGAGAATCGTTTAGCCCATCTAGGATTAGTTTTACAAATAACTTATATATGCAGCGGAATAATAAAGAGCAATAAGTTATCAAACAAGGTTTTCTATTATTAATCTATTGCCTTAAGATCAAATGATCCTTGGGGCTAAACTAACTAATACATAAACTAACTAACTATTAGACTCTTATTGAGAGAGATCTAACTATGATGGACGATCTTAACCAGACGCCTATGACCCTTTATATATAGGGTTTACAAGAAAACCTAGCTTACATAGGAAGCTAACTTAATTTATCACATTAAGTCCTTATTGTTTCAAAAGGAAATATAATACAATTAGGAAACTAATTAATTAACATTAATCTTCACATTAATGTTTGACTAATCTATATCTTCAACATTAATGTTGATTTTGTAACGTCTCAATCAACATTAATCTTGATCTTGTTTCCTTCTTTTTAAGTTTGTATTTGGACCCCTGTGTGGGCTATTGGAATTGTAAGAGGTTATGGATTTGGTTTACGTTTTTTTTTGGGACATTTCACATCGAGGTTGTTTGAGGTTGATGGTCTTCGTAACACTTGAAGTTTATGCATTGTAGTTTTCTCTATATTGAATCTTGTGTTATGATTGATCATTACGTTGCATTCCAGAGTTTTTGCCATTGTCGGGGTGTGACATATTGGTAATCAGAGCTAAGGTTATAAAGAACTAGGTGGGTTAACCTAGAGTGTAACCTAAGATCTATCATTTAGTTACTTATAGGATCTATGTACGCGGTGTTTCGATTTGCTTGCTTTCACGTGTTCGCGGTTTGGTGCTTTAGCTATGTCAGTCATTGAAATGTGTGAGCTCAAAATTGAGTACGGCTAGGAAAGGTTGTGAATAATACAGTTACGATGGCCAACGTAATTATAAGCGTATCACAACTCACTCATACTTAGTAATGTCATTCACACAAATCAATGTTGACACCATAAGGTGGTATTATGTGTATAGTTATATATATAGTAAGATATTCTATATATATGTTAGTCTTTCCACCTACCTAACGTTGCCCATGTTCTCCCTCGTGTAGATAATGCCGCCAAGGATAAGGACCCAAAGTGCTGGCCGGCCTGCTGTCGAATTATAGGGAGGGGGAATGGGTGGACGGGTTTGGTAGAGTGGTGGAAAGAGGGTAGAGAACATAGGGGAGGAAATGAGACCATGTTGATGAATTGAATGTGTCAAAGGAAAGACTAGGGGTTGGAGCTAATGGGGCATAAAGGGATTCAATGAGATTATGTAAGGTGAGTCAATGGGGAGCACCCGAATTCTCGACGATCATTGCCCAACAATTGCAGAACCTCTTACCCGCCATGCTAGCTCAGGTTGGTAACCAAGGAAATGTTGGAAATCAAAATGGTAATGTGGTTAATGAGAACGTTCAGGAGAACGTTGGGAATGTGTTAGTAAATGGCAACCGGGTAGGTTGTATTATATAAAGACATTCATAGCTTGTAACCCTAAGGAATATGACGGTAAAGGAGGTGATAGAAGTTTCTTACACAACGATTGAGAAATAGGGAGTCCTTCAGGATATAGTGGTTTGTAGTATTGACCAAAAAGTGAAATAAACTGCTGGTTCACAATTGTGGTTAAGGCTTTTAAACGTAAGTGGAAACTCTAGATCCGCAAGCAAGCCGGGAAGTTGTTGTTAGTATGTCCAAGGAATAACTTAAGTTTATGGAAATATAAGAGTTTTTATCCTATCCATGAAATGCAAAAGTTGGAAACTGAGGTTGTGAATCACGCCATGGTCCAGGGTTGGCCATGCCTGTGTATACTGAATAGTCACGAGTTGGCTAGGTTAGTTCCTCACTTAGTAACTCCCGAAAGTAGTAAGATTAAGAGGTACGTGTATGGCCTTGCTCCACATATCCGTGGGATGGTAGCAGCAACGGAGCTAAAGACTATACAGAAGGCGGTGCTAATTTATGGTGCACTAGCCGATGAGGCTGTTAGGAATGGATCATTTAAGAAGATTGAGAAGAGAGGAAATGTGGGGGAACCTAGCAAGTGATCAAGAAAGGGTTAACGGATTGAAATCAATGACTAGGACAGGAATTGTTTTTGCATCTACCCTAACCCTGTAGGAAGAGAGAATAGGGTGCTTGGCCTAAGTGTACCACCTGTAACTCCTACCATGCACCCGGAGGGCCTTGCCGCACATGCTTCAATTGTAACTGCCCGGTTCATTTGGCAAAGGATTGTAGAGGCGTGCCTAGGAATGTGAATCCTGTCAATGCTAAAAACCCAACTGTTAGGGCATGTTATATGGTGGTAGACCCGTACCGACCATGTCAGGTCAGCTTGTCCTAGATTGAATAAGGCACAAGGACCGGGAGGAAATTGTTCAAACCAAGTTGTTGCTAATAACGGGGGTCAAGAAGGGAGCCAAGCTAGGGGTAGGGCATTCATGTTAGGATCAGAGGAAGCTCGCCAGGATCCAAACATTATGATGGGTACGTTTACTTTAAACAATCATTTTGCCACTACCTTATTTAACTCTGGTGCCGACTATAGTTTTGTTTCCACTACTTTTATACCTCTGCTAGGCATAGAGCCCAGTGAATTAGGTTTCAGATATGAGATTGAGATAGCTAGCAGAAAGCTAGTAAAGATTGATAAGGTTATTAAGGGTTGCAAACTAGAAATTGAGGGTCATGTCTTTGACATCGATTTGATACCTTTTGGGCATGGGAGTTTTGATGTGACTATAGGTATGGATTGGTTGTCTAATCATAAGGCTAAAATAATTTATCATAAGAAAGTAGTAAGGATACCACTACTAGATGGCAAGGTGCGTAGAATATTAGGAGAGAAACCGGAGAAAAAGAGAAGGTAGCTAAAGAGTGTTAAAGCTAAAGAGAAGGAACGAGAAGAGATAGTAGTAGTGAGAGATTTTCCTAAGGTATTCCCGGATGACCTATCTAGATTGCCGCCTATTCGGGAAATTAAGTTTCGAATTAAGTTAATCCCTAGAGCAATGCTGGAAGCAAATTCTCCCTATTGTTTGGCACCTTCTGAATTAGAGGAGTTGTCAAGACAACTCAAGGAACTCCAAGACAAAGGTTTCATTCGACCAAGCTCATCGCCTTGGGGAGCGCTGGTATTGTTCGTTAAGAAAAAGGATGGTTCTTTTAGGATGTGCATTGACTATAGAGAATTAAACAAGTTGACTGTTAAGAATCGTTATCCGCTTCCTAGGATTGATGATCTATTTGACCAACTATAAGGGTCATAGTTTTTCTCAAAGATAGATCTTAGGTTTAGATACCACCAGCTGAGAGTGCATGAGGATGACATTCTAAAGATTGCGTTTAGAACTCGTTATAGACATTTTAAGTTCACAGTAATGCCCTTTGGTCTGACTAACGCACCAGCGGTATTCATGGATTTGATGAATAGGGTTTATAGGCCTTATCTTGATAAATTTATGATATTGTTTATAGACGATATCTTAATCTACTCTAAGACTCGGGATGAGCATGTAGAACACTTAAGGTTAGTCTTGGAACTGCTCAAGAAGGAGAAACTGTATGCTAAGTTTTCTAAGTGTGAATTCTAGCTAAGAGAAGTGTAATTTCTTGGGCATGTGATAAAATGGAATGGGATCTGTATGACCCTAGTAAGATTAAAGTTGTTAAGAATTAGAAAGCCCCTAAAACTCCGTCGGAGGTTCGTTCGTTCCTAAGATTGGTTGGATATTACCGTAGGTTCATTAAGAACTTTTCTAAGATAGTTAAGTCTCTTACTATCTTGACTTAGAAGTGTAAGACTTTTGACTGGGGTGAGGAACAGGAATTGACATTTCAAACCTTAAAGGATAAGTTGTGTAATGCACCTGTTCTAGCTCTCCCCGATGGATCGGAAGACTTTGTGGTATATTGTTATGTGTTTGGGCTAAGAATAGGCTGTGTGTTAATGCAAAGAGATAAGGTGTTCGCCTACGTATCTAGGCAGCTAAAAATTCATGAGATGAATTATACGACCCATGATTTGGAACTGGGAGCAGTTGTATTTGCCCTTAAGATTTGGAGACATTATCTGTATAGGATAAAGAGTCTCATCTATACGGACCATAAGAGTCTTTAGCATATCTTTAGTCAGAAAGAGTTGAATATGAAACAGCATCGCTGGATAGAGTTGTTTAGTGATTGTGACTATAAGATTCGCTACCATCCTGGTAAGGCAAATGTGGCGGCTGATGCCCTAAGTAGGAAGGAGACAGTAAAGCCTAAGAGAGTTAGAGCTATGAATATGACCCTTCAGTCGAGTATAAGGGATAGGGATACCGACGGCTCAGACGGAGGTTGAGGAGAGTTTGCAGAGATGCAAAAAGGTTGATTGGAATGAAATGAATAAAAACAAGAGAAGTGATGGGCACTTTAGTACTACCTGGATCGAATATGGTGGTGCCTTTGAAAGGGAGATGTAAGATCTCCTGATAGATGGACAAGCCATAAGTCAAAGTACTATGTTACACCCATGGATCTGATAAGATTATTATGACCTTAAAGATGGTAATGGTAGCTGGGTAATGAAGAACGATATAGCTGTGTATGTTAGTAAGTGTTTGACTTGTTTAAAGGTTAAGACTAAGTATTAAAGGCCATTTGGATTGCTCCAGCAACCTGAGATTCCTAAATGGAAATGGGAAGGAATAGCTATGGATTTTATGACTAAGTTGCCTAGGACTAGGTAAGTGGGCATGACACAATCTGAGTCATCGTTGACCGATTGACTAAGTCAGCACATTTGTCTATCTATGCGTGAGGAATCTAAGATGATAATTGGCTAGATTGTAAATGAATGAGATAGTTCTAGACATGGTGTGGCCCGATCATCGATCATAAAATCGATCGAATAGTCGTTTCACATCAAGGTTTTGGTAGTCAATGCAAGAGGCAGTAGAAACTCATTTAGACATGAGTACGGCTTATCAACCTCAGACCGATGGTCAGAGTGAGCGTACTATCCAGGCTTTAGAAGATATGCATAGAGCGTGCGTCTTGGACTTCGGGGGAAGTTGGGATGTTCATCTTTCGTTGGCTGAGTTTTCATATAACAATAGTTATCAATCTAGTAAAGATGCGCTCCGTATGAGGCAATGTATTGCGTAGAAAAGTGGGTCGTCACCAATTATGTGGGCTGAAGTTGGAGAAGGTCAGTTGATAAGACCTGAGTTAGTGCAAGAGACTACTGAGAAGATCTTGCAGATTAAGGATAGACTTAAAGCTGCGCGTGATCATCAGAAAAGTTATGCTGATAAGAAGAGGAAACCTCTAGAGTTTAGTGTGGGTGACTATGTTTTGCTCAAGGGGTCGCCTAGAAAGGATGGTAGCTTTGGGAAGAAAGGAAAACTACACCCTAATTTTTGTTGACATTTTGAGATTATTGAAAAATAGGCCCCGTAGCTACAAGGGGTTTGGGGTTCAGATTTTCCTGAGGAATAAGATGGTTTCATGACACTTCTACGTTGTCCGAACCTGTAAAAAGTGTTTGGTTGAGTCCAACACTGCAATCCCTCTGTATGAGATCCAATTGATGCCAATTAACTTTGTTGAAAACCCTATGGAAATTTTGGAATGAGAGTTTAAGAATTGGAAGCGTAGTAGAGATTGCCATCATCAGGTTCAGTGGAATTCGAAACTGGTCTGAATTCACTTGGAACGTTAAAGATCAGATGAAAATGAAGTACCCGTATTTGTTTAGTAATTAAGTAATTAAATTTTCGGGGTCGAACGTCTTTTACGGGGGGTAGAATGTACCATTGCCCTTTTTTGTGTTGTGAAAATTTCATTTTTAGTCCTTTAACTATTTGACGTCTGTCAGTTTGTTCAATTTTGACTGATTGGACGGTGGTGATTAGAATAATGTGGTAAATATTATGTTTTATTGTGATAAATAATTCCCTTTTTTGGAAGTATTATTATGTTCTTTGTATTCTGGTTTGTTTTGACTACCGTGAATTTTGAGAAAATTCCGAAAAAAAACAGTCCTGACTACGTCCGTTAATGTCCAAGATGAGTTTTTGGCGGTAAATAAAAGCGAGAAAGATATTTCGTGTAAATACTCTAGGTTAATGGAAAAGTATTTTTAAGGTGAATAAAAATGCTAGGTAACTTTGGGGAGTATTTGACGTTTGAGTTTTACGAGCTTTTAAGTGATCCCAACACAGAAAGAAAGACCCGACACCCCATAGGATGCCATAACCGATCATGAATGCCTAAAGGGACAAGGAGGCCTAAGATTAGCAAAATGTTTCCTAGTTGTAACATTTATATGCCTTTCACATAGAACAATTTCCACATCATTTTCTTTTTCATTTCAAAAAAAATACAACACACACAAGTATGTGTGCTTGGTGCTCCGGAACTAAGCCAACCAACAAACACATAAATTATCCAACTTTGAACAAGAACGTGAATTCCGTTGGAAATGAGTATTTGGGAATTCATTTAAACGAACGTTAGGGTTGTCCGGATTCGTTTTCGAAACCTACATTTTTAAAGAATTCCTGTAAGTTTTCTAAATTTAAATTTCGTTTTGTCCTTTTGGGTTATATTAGGCATGGTAATCAGTTAGTTGTACAAGTTGATCGTCGTAAAAATCGATTTTTGGAAACGAAACGAATAAAAGAGGGTGTTTGGCTTACTTCGAATAAGAAAAGAAACACAAGGGTTTTGTAGTTTTGATATTGTGGTCGTGATGGTTGAATAACATATGTTGCTAGATAGCTTATTTTTTATAATAGCTTGTATATCTTATTTATCGAGCTTTATGTTTTAAGCTATTTATCGTGGCTTTATTTTAGGCTTAAAATGCCAACGTCTATGTCAAAAAGTCACAAGAGAAAGTGGATATTGCTTATAATCCGTGGTAATGTCGTATGTTTATGGACAATATTATAGCTTATGATGGTAACTAGCAATATGAATACGTAGCTTACTCTCTAGCTTATTTTTAAAAAGCCTTAATATATGTATTTAAATGCTATGGACTCACAGTCAATAACACATTTAAGTCCGTGGCTTAATAGAAGCTTATTGTTGTCCGTATTATTTTTTACTATTAATATGAACATATTATTATAAATATGGGCCTTGGTTTTTGGGCTTGGATTGTAATTTTGGACGTAAAAATACCTTAATTGGACGTTTTAATGGAGCCTAAATCCCATAAACGATATATAGTCGTTTTAAGAGTTTTTGACAGACTTTTGAAAGTGAGATGTATTTACGAAGTGATATTGAACGTAATTTTGGGAGAAACATTTTAGTATACGTTAAAGATTGAGATTTTAGAATATTGTCAGAAAAGTGTCGAAAGTTTGAAAAGTGTTTGAAATAAAGGTTAAAAACCTTGGAAAACGTTGTATAAACGTACGGGTCATATCAAAATTTTGTAAAAAGTTTATACTTATAAAATTTCACTTAAGGACGTAATTTTTTATTTTTAAATAATAAAATATTATTTTAATAAATTCACTAAAAGACGAAAAAATATATTTTTTCTCGAAACTTCTCTAATATGTTTATTATGAGTAAACGTTTTATTTTCAACCAAATTATGATTATTTTTACGGTGACTAAGGTTACCGAATGGAGTTATCAAGATATATTTATAATTATTTATTATAAATATTTACTTATAATACTTATCTATTTTCTTTAAATAGTATAAGTATGTATTATTGAGCAATAGGATTGATTTGATTGTTGGGATGTGTCATCAACCATCACACCACTAAATTGTTACGAGTAATAGTACAACGCGTCTAAACTCTATGCATCAAACGTGAAGACTGTTTTGGAAAATGAATGATTAAAATGGGACATTAACTGGACTAGGTCGTGTGCGAACGTCATTGCATTTGCTTGTGTGACTGAAATTTGGTTGCTAAAGACTTGCTTGAGGTGAGTTCTCGTAGCACCATTTTTTACTATTTTTTCGTTGGTGGAAAATGATACTCAAATGTGTTTTGAACTGTTTTGAATTGAACTGTGCGAAATGTGATTTTGTTTTGTAACAAGATACATTTCTTAGACAGCTATGTGATATTATGTGTTACATGATTGTTTCGATCGGAGGGGTACGCCTATCCCAGTATTTGTATGATTGTTTGGATCGGAGAGGTACGCCTATCCCAGTATTTGTTTGTATCGAATCTCATCGTGTGCTATGTCTTGTGCTGTAGAACATGACTATCACTCATTCTGGTATAACCCAGAGGTAATTGAAGAACTCGTTAACCGATGAGTGGATGAAGCGTTGGCTGCTTATGAGGCAACCCGTGCTCAAATGCTCTCCTGATGCTGAAATCAAATCCAAAAACGGCACGACGGCGATAATAGAAATGGTGGAAAGAGAGATGTGGCAGAGTGAAATCCAAATGAAACAAATGGGTGCAGGCCTGTAGCTCGATTTAGTGTCCATTACCAAAGACTTACAGAAGCGTCAACCACTCAACTTCAAGGGAACGAAATAAGTTGTCGGGTTGATAGGGTGGTTTGAGAAAATGGAAACAATTTTCCATATCAGCAATTGTCCAGAGAAATACCAAGTCAAGTATGCTACTTGCACACTGTTAAACAGTGCACTAACTTGGTGGAACTCACATAAGAGGAACTATTGGAGCTGATGCCTAGCATATTGCCAAGTCCATGGAGAGAGCTCATTAAGCAAATGGCTGAAGTGACGCCTAAGGCCTAAAATTCAACAAGAAGAGTCTGAACGTGTGGAATTTACCGTGAAGAACTATGATTTGGCTGTTATACTCAAAGAATCCCAAGAGCTTACTATGATGTGCACCAAAATGCTCTAGAAGAGGAGGATCGAGTTGAGAAGTTTATTGGAGGTCTCCTGAATAATATCCAAGGAGATGTGATTGCTGCAGAACCTACAAGACTGCAAGATGTTGTTTGAATTGCTAACGACTTAATGGATCAAAAGTTGAAAGGTTATGCTATGAAAAATGCTGAGAACAAAAGAAAGTTTGATAACATCCAAAGGGACAACCGTGGGCAGCAACCACCAAACAAAAGACAGAATGTTGGAGGTCAGAATGTAGCAAGAGATTACACGGCTGGAAACAATGAAAGAAGAGTGTATAATGAACCGCTACCTCTCTGCAACAAGTGTAAATTTCATCATGAAGGGCCATGCACTATAAGATGTGGGAAGTGCCAAAAGGTTGGACATTTGACTCGGGACTGTAAGGCGGCAGATTCTACTACTTCCAATCAGAGAGGTCAAGTAGTGAATCAGAGAGTTTTAACTTGTTTCGAGTGTAGAAGGAAAGGACACTACAAGGGTGATTGCCCAAAGCTGAAAGATCAAAACCATGGAAACAAAAAGGGAAACAAGAATGGTGTTGGTGAAGTAAAAGGAAAAGCATATGTCCTAGGTGGAGGAGATGCTAACCCTGACTCAAACATCATCACGGGTACGTTTCTTCTCAACAACCATTAACTTCTGTATTATTGATTTGGGTGCCGATCAAGTTATGTTTTCGACTACTTTTAGTACTTACATGATATAACCTCTAATACTTTAGATTTAGCAATGCTGTCCGAAATCAGCCGGAGAAAAAGAATTTCAGAAACAATACCGTACATAGAGATATAATTAGGAATAGCTAGGTCACCCATTCAATATTGACCTAATGCCAGTAGAACTTGGTAGTTTTGATGTCATAATCAGCATGGATTGGTTAGTGAACCATCATGCGGTAATCGTGTGTGATGAAAAGATTGTGCGGATTCCCTATGGAGACGAAGTTCTGATAATCCAAGGTGATAAGAAAGTACAAAGAAAAAGTCGAAGTTGAGCAATATATCGGTCGACACTAAGACTCAGAATATATATAAGAGAGTTAGCCCAATGTTTTTTTCTTGGCCATAACAAGTTTATGAGGAAGAAAAACCGAATCAAGTCGGAGGAGAAGCGACTTGAGTACGTACCTATCGTACGGGACTTTCCAGAGGTCTTTCTAAAAGACTTGCCTGGATTACCGCCTATGCGACAAGTCAAATTTCAAATTGACTTGGTCTCTGGTGCTACACCTGTGGCACGAGCCCTATATAGATTAGCCCCGTCAAAACTGCAAGAATTATCTACTCAACTACAAGAACTTTCTGACAAGGGATTTATAAGACCGAGTTCCTCACCCTGGGAAGCCCCGGTCTTGTTTGTTAAAAAGAAAGATGGATCTTTTTTGGATGTGTATCAAATAATCGTGAACTTGAATCAAGCAGACTGTGAAGAAAATCAATTATCCCCTTTAGAGAAATCGACAACTTGTTTGATCAGCTGCAAGGGTCAAAAGTCTACTCTAAGATCGACCTGAGATCTAGTTATCACCAACTCAGAGTTTAGGAGGAAGACATTCCAAAGACAGCGTTTAGAACACGCTACGGTCACTTTGAATTTCAAGTGATGCCATTTGGACTGACCAACGCACAGGCGGTATTCATGGATCTGACGAATCGAGTGTGCAAGCCATATCTGGTAAATTTTGGTATTTGTTTTTAATTGATGACATCTGTGAATCTACCTCTAATGAGCGAGGAAGAAGCATACAATAACATCCTTAAGTTAATTATTGGAGTTTTGCTTAAAAGGAAGAATTATACATCAAGTTTTCAAAGTGTGAATTTTGGCTGTCAAAGGTACAATTTCTTAGTCACGTGATTGATAGTGAAGGCATTCACGTGGACCCAGCTAAGATAGAGTCAATCAAGGATTGGGCATCACCCAAGACTCCGACAGAGATTCACCAATTTTTAGGTCTTGTTGGCTATTACCGACAATTTATCGAAGGTTTCTCAAAAATTGCCAAACCTATGACGATGTTGACTCAGAAGAACGTGAGGTTTGATTAGAGTAAAAAGGAAGATGATGCATTTCATCTGTTGAAGCAGAAATTATGTAGTGCACCAATCTTGGCTTTACCCGAAGGTAGTGAAAACTTTGTGGTTTACTGTGATGCTTCTCGTAAAGGTTTAGGCGCAGTTTTGATGCAATGGGAAAAGGTCATAGCCTATGCGTCACGCCAACTCAAGATTCACAAGAAGAATTACACTACACATGACTTAGAACTTGGAGCTGTAGTGTTTGCTCTCAAAATGTAGAGACAAAATATTATGTATGTGCACAAAATTGTTGTGTTCACGTGATAAAAGACTTTGCAACAAAATTCTTGATCAGAAAGAATTAAACATGAGACAACGTAGCTGGTTGGAATTATTGAGTGACTACGATTGTGAAATTCGTTATCATCCAGGAAAGGCGAACGTGGTGGCGGATGCCTTGAGCCGAAAGGAACGAAATAAGCCACTACGAGTTTGAGCCTTGGTTATGACGATTGGTCTGAACCTTCTAGTGTAAATTTTAAACGCTAAGGTTGTGGCGAGAAAGGAGGAGAATTATGGAACTGAAGATTTGTGTGGTATGATTAAGAAGCTGAAGCCCCGTGCTTATGGAACGTTATTTTAAATGGGAGAAGTTGGATACCTTGTTTTGGTGACTTGAGAACTCTGATTAATGCAACCATAGTCACATAAGTCATAGGTAAACGTTCAGCCTGGATCGAACAAGATGTACCAAGACTTGAAGAAACTGTATTGGTGGCCAAATATGAAAGCTGAGATTGCCACCTACGTCAGTAAGTGTCTGACTTGTGCAAGAGTCAAGGCCGAATGCCAAAAACCATCCTGTTTGTTAACATTACTATGGATTTTGTTACTAAGTTACCAAAAACGTCGTCTGATCAAGATACAATTTGGGTAATTGTAGACCGACTCACAAAATCTGCTCATTTCTTACCTATGAAGGAGACCGACTCATGGTGAAAGTTGATGAGACAATACTTAAAGGAAGTAGTCTCGATGCATGGAGTGCCGGTTTCGATTATCTCTAATCATGACAGTAAATTTACATCTCATTTCTGGCAATCGCTGAACAAAGTTTTAGGTACTCAATTGGATATGAGTATGGCTTATCATCCACAGACGGATGGTCAAAGTGAAAGAACCATACAAACTTTGGAGGACATGTTACGTGCTTGTGTGATTGATTTTGGGAAAGGTAGGATAACACCAATAGCCTTTTGATGAGTCTCTTCCAATAACAGTTTCACACTATTTTCAAAGTTCACCATTTGAAAGCTCTCTACGCCGAAAAATGTCAAACGCCTATTTGTTAGGCTGAGGTTGGAGATGCTCAACTCAGTGTCCTAGAAATTGTTCATGAAACAACTGAGAAAATCATTCAGATCAAGAAGCATATTCAAGCTGAATGAGATAGACAAAAGAGCTACACCGATAGGAGATGTAAGCCATTGGAATTTGAGATTGGAGATAGGGTCATGTTGAAAGTGTCGCCATAGAAAGGGGTGATACGTTTCGGCAAACGGGGGAAGCTGAACCCTCGCTATATTGGACCTTTCAAAATTCTTGCTAAAGTGGGAACGGTTGCATACCGACTTGAAACTCCCAGAGAAACTAAGTTGAGTTCATAGTACTTTTCATGTTTCCAATTTGAAGAAGTGTTTCTTCGACGAACCCCTAGCTATTCCATTAGATGAAATCCAAATTGATGACAAGCTTAATTTCATTGAGGAACCAATTGAAATTATGGATCGAGAAGTTAAACGGCTAAAGCAAAGCGGCATTCCAATTGTGAAGGTACATTGGAATTGAAGGTCCGTTGAAATTATGGATCGCGAGGACCGAATAAAGAAAAAGTATCCTCGTCTTTTTGCTGACCCTAAGCAAAACCCCCCTGGCGTCGAAAGTTTACGCGTCTTATGTTTTGATGACAAAACTCTTTTAACGGGGGAAGGATGTCACACCCTGTAAATTTTAGGTCAATATTTTAAACTTTTCCGATCATTTATTTTGACTTTATACGTTACGTTTTAATCTGGCGATTTACCAGGTAGTTAACCCGCGTAAATCTGAAAAACGTCATCGGACGCGTTTCGACTTTAGATTTTGACTAGTCTAGATATTATATGCATTATTTTATCTTTTCTAAGTGTTTTTTAGTTTATGATCACTCCTAGTATTGATTTTTATGTTTTAACGTTTAATTTACGTTTTTAGTGTTTTTGGTCAAACGGAACCCCGGAAACCCGAAATCTTTTTGTGTAAACTTTAGTTATCGTACATCTCGTGATTATAAGTCAAAAAATTTGTTCACCCTCCCCCTCTACTCATTTCACATGCATACACAACACTTAAATAAATCAAAGATCATCTTTTATCTCTAATTTGAATTTCAAAATAAAACACCATCACATGCAAGAAAAGGACATCTTTGTATTTATCTTCCAGACATATTCATGTGACTCTTACACCCTGTTTGTCTTCACTCACCCATGCAGGACCACAACTCCACTAAGCATTTTATTAATTTGGTTAACTGACGATCAAGGCTTGAACCCCCCCCCCCCACCCCCCCCAGTGCTAGTGCGTTCGAAACACCACAAAACACAACACACTCAATTTTGTTTGATACTCTTAGCCATTTGGTTACACACTTGTTGACTTGTCATGAGCCCTTAACCTATTCTTTTCCTATAAATACTTTGCATTCTCCTAACTAGTGTTTCAATCTTTATTTCATAGTCTCCAAAATTTCTTTTCTCTCCTTCTTTCTTCTTGCTAGCTCACGACAACAAACACCCCATATAGGGTTTGATTTTCTTTTATTCCTTACATAATCCAAGCATACTAGGTTCATTTCTAAGGTCATCTAAGGTGGTTTGAAGTATTAGTTCATTGATTTAAGGGTTTACTTCAAGATCTACAAATTAGGGTTTGGTTATTATTTGGGATTTTTCAAGATCCAAGACTTCTATCTTCATTCTTGTGTTTTTTTAAGCTTGTTCTTCAATTTGTAAGCTTATCTTGAAACTTATGCTTTCATTTCTACTTTCATTCAACATATGTTTATGTTCTTGCATAGATCTATGATTCCCATGGTGTTTGTGTTGATTTTTCAAAAGGAAATGAAATAATATCTTGTCATCTTTTATAAAAATGAAAGTAATATGTTTATGACCTTATGATCTTGGTGAGGTGAGTTGAAAAGTAGGTTGAAATAATAAAAATGATTGGATTAGGTTAGTTGTAGGTGTGGTTTGGTTGTGGATTAGTTGTGAATGGAGATTAGGCTAGATTAGGCACTATTGTGAAGTTTGGTGTAATTTTTAAAAGCGTTTGTGAAATACATAGTTTCAGATTCTAATTGTTTTGAGGTTTTGATTGACTTAGGGATGTTTTCATTAGGCGTAAAAGCAGTTTTTGGAGAGCTCGTTTTGACTAGATAGATTTTCATATATTGTACACTAAAATCGGACTTAAAACGAACAAGATATAACGAAATGAAACTTGAAACATTTTTCGGCAAAATAATTAATATAGGTGCTGATGTGAATAGTAAAATGAGTTATTTGGAACCCCACTTACGAGATATTTTGGAAGCTTTTAAAATACTACGAAACATAGCGTATCACATATATATTGATTAGTATCATTTAAAAACATCATTAACATATTTTAGGAAAAGCGTTAAGGTTACAAAAAATAGTAAGTTTAGTGAATTTTAGCAAGATAGACATGGAAGTTAAACGGTTAGGATTATCTAATGCGTTTAAGGAAATATAGATTAAGCAAATTTAGGGGACGGTATTAACGTCCCGAAACTAAAAACTTTCCTAAAATAGAAACTTACTAAAAATGGTAATTTTATTGGGTTAACGCTGAAACTTTAACGAAAAAAACACTCTAATTTTATTTAGTCACATTTTTGAGTTAATTAAGCAAGGCACAAACACTTATGGAAGACTTTTTCTCTTATAACATTCGTATCAATTTGTATACTTATCGTCTTTCTAAAGACGCTCTTGATTTAGTCTCAAGTAGACCTCTTGGCATAAATCACTTCATTGATATATAATCCTCACCATTTGCTAAAGTAGTACATAGCCCAACGTTTTACAATTTTGTTTACTTTACTATTTGGAGTGGAGAAACATTGCTTTGTTTTTAAACTATGGACACAGTTACTTTACTTGCATTTTCCTGAAATTACGTGTTACCTAAGTTTACGAATAGACCCACTAATGTGCCCGAACTATCATGAACCGACAATTTTCTTGACCGAAGGACCGGTTGAGTGAGCGCGAATGTTGTAAATAGATCTATCGGGACTAATTATCTCTATCCGGGTAAGTAGCGCTTACTAGATTCAGGAGACACGAACAAACGAATATATACCATGTCGGATTTCACTAGGTGATCTTGGTCAGATACCTTTAGGGCAATTAGTATCTTGTTTGGCATATAATATGATGCATCGAATTGAGCCCGTGTCATGAGCTTAGCGCAACATAAAATACTTTTTAATGTGAATTGTATCTGTTATAACTGTCACGTCCAAATGAACTTGTGGTCCACTCTTATTATTAAATTCAAACCAAATAATACACCCACTTTATGTTACGTTTTAGCATGTTTTTTCTCAGTGCATAGTTTGTGGATGTACTTTTGCTCAGCTTTATGGTGTTGCCTTGCATTGGACCGATTTTTAAGAATTATTATTATATATGTTAACATCGTTGTCAAACTTTAAAACTTTTAATCACTTTCGCATATTATCTATGAACTTATGTAAAACTTTAACTATTTTTGTTGAATGCAACGATGTTGGATTTTTAAACGTACCCTTAGTGGTCGTTCTTTGTATCTTGTGTGATGAATATTATGACGTCATATCCCCGGACACGTGTTTTCGTCCAGGCCCCGTTTGGGGGTGTGACACGTAGGCAATGACTTTCTCCCTTTGCATCAGAACTACGTCCAACCCCTTGCGAGAAGCATCACAGTAAACCACAAAGTTTTCACTACCTTCGGGTAATGCCAAGATTGGTGCGCTACACAATTTCTACTTCAACAGTTGAAATGCGGCTTCTGCCTTTTCACTCTAATCAAACTTCACGTTCTTCTGAGTCAACTTCGTCATAGGTTTAACAATCTATGAGAAACCTTCAATAAATCGTCGGTAATAGCCGGCAAGACCTAAAAATTGATGAATTTATGTGCGGAGTTTTTGGGCTATTCCCTAATCCTTGATGACTCAATCTTACTGGGTCCACGTGAATGCCTTCAACTATCAATCACTGACCAATAAATTGTGCCCCATCGATAGCCAAAATTCACACATTGAAAAACTTCGCGTAAATTCTTCCTACTTAACAACCTCCTAAAAAAAAATTAACTTAATAAGTTCTACATGCTCCTTTCACGCAACTTGGAGAGATCAAGAGTCCTCAATGAAAACGATCACGAACTTAACCTAATTATGGTTTGCACACCCGATTCCTCAATGTCCATGAATACAACCGGTGCTTTAGTCAAACCAAACGGCATTACTTTGAACTTGAGTGGCCATAGCGAGTCCAAAACGCCGTCTTTAGATTATCCTCACGTCACGAACTCTGAGTTGGCGATAACCAGACCTCAAGTCGATCTTCAAGTAAACACTTGATCCTTGCAATTGATCAAATAAGTCGTTGATTCTCGGAAGTGGATATCGGTTCTTCACAGTCAGCTTGTTTAGTTCACGGTAATCGATACACATCTGAAATGATCCATCTTTCTTTTTGACAAACAAGACTGGGGCTCCCCGGGGTGAGGAACTTGGTCTTATAAACCCTTTGTCAGAAAGTTCTTGTAGTTGAGTGGACAATTCTTGCAGTTTCATCGGTGCTAATCTATACGGGGCTCGTGCCACAGGAGCAGCACCTAGGACCAAGTCGATTTAGAATTCGACTTGTCGCATTGGCGGTAATCCAGGCAAGTCTTCTGGAAAGACCTCCAGAAAGTCCCGCACCGTCGGCACATCCTCAAGTCGCTTCTCCTCCGACTTGTCTTTGGTTTCCTTCTTCGTAATTTGTGCCAGAAAAATTAGGCAACCTCTCTTAATATATTTTTAAGTTTTAGTACATGATATAATGCTCAACTTTTACTTCTTTCCTTTGTTACTTCTATCACCTTGGACTATCAAGACTTCATTTCCATAGGGAATCCGCACAATCTTTTCATCACACACGATCACCGCATGATGGTTCGCTAACCAATCCATGTCGATGATGATGTCAAAACTACCAAGTTCTACTGGCATTAGGTCAATATTTAATGGGTGACCTAGCAATCCTAACGTACCTACTCTAAGTACTGTATTCTGTTTCAAGAATTCTTCCGATGACTAATTCGAACAGCATAGCTAATGTTTTAAAGTATCAGGATTATATACAAGCAGGTACTAAAATTGTCGATACAAACTTCGATTTGGCCACCCTGAATCAAATAATACAGAAGCATAATGGTTGTTGAGAAGAAACATGCCCATGACAACTTTGGAATCAGGGTTAGCGTCTCCTCCACCTAGCACATGTGCTTTTCCTCTTGCTTCACCAATCCTATTCTTGTTTCTAGTATTGTTTCCATTGTTCTGATTCTTCAACTTAGGATACTTATTCTTGTAGTGTCCCTGCCTCTCACACTCAAAACAAGTAGGAACCCTCTGATTCACTATTGGAGCTCTCTAAGTAGCTAGGACAGCAACTGCATTCTTACAATCTCAGGTCATATGCATGACCTTGTTACACTTCCCACACTTCACAGTGCATGGTCCTTCGTGATGTAGCTTACATTTGCTGCAGTAAGGCAAAGGCCCAGCATATCTTATTTTCTCATTATTACCAGTCGTATAGGCACTTGCCATGTTCTGACTTCTAATATTATGTCTTTTGAATGGTAGTTGCTGCCCATGGTTGTCTCTCTGGTTGATCTCTAACATTCTCTTGTTTTTAGCATTTTTCGTAGCATAACCCTTCAACTTTTGATCCATTAAATTATTGGCAATACGAACAACATCTTGGAGTCTTGTAGGTTATGCAGCAATCACATTCCCCTGGAGATTATTCGGGAGACCACCAATAAACCTCTCAACTCGATCCTCCTCCTCATGAACCATTTTGGTGCACAACATAGTCAACTCTTGAAATCTCTGAGTATAAGCTGCCAAATCATTGTTCTTCACGGTCAAATTCTACAGCTCAGACTTCATCTTTTGAATTTCATTTCTTAGGAAATACACTTCAGCCACTAAATTCATGAGCTCTCTCCATGACATGGCAACTGCAGCATCAGTTCCAACAGTTCTCTTATATGAGTTCCACCAAGTTAGCGCACTGTTTAACAAGGTGCAAGTAGCATACTTAACTTGATATTTCTCTGGACAATTGCTGATATGGAAACCCAGTTATTCATCTTCGTCAAACGCACCTGAACCTTATCAACCCGCAACTCCTTCCATCCCTAGAAGTTGGGAGTGGTTTGACACTTTCAGGAGTCTGTATTTACACTCTCGTGCAACAGGCCTAGAACCTCTATCATTCTCATTTGGATTTCCATTTCCACCATTTCCATTTCCGCCATTTCCATTTCCACCATTTCCATTATCGCTGTCACTGTCGTTTTGGCTTTAACTTTCAGCCTCTAAAGCATTGGCTGCACAGGTTGCCTCATAAGTAGCCAACACTTCTTCCACTCATCGGTTAACGAGTTCTTCGATTGCCTCCGAGGTCAAACCAGAACAGGGAGTAGTTCAAGTTTCTACATCACAAGAACATAAACACTTTGTGTAAGATTCGATATGAGATATAGACACTGTAAATGGTAAATACGGTTTATAAAGGAAAATACAATAGAACATGTTTTGCTAGAACAAGTAAATAACAATAAAGACAAACACGCGAGAGAATCAAAACAAGCTTTTCATATCATATATAAAAGCATCATTTGGTTACAATCATCCCATAATGGGTACATGATTTATGATTATTTTATTTCCCACTACTAACATCTAGACCTAACCATCAGTCTAATATCCCAAACGTCTCTCAGCAAGTAACTTGTTGATCCCAACTTAAGATCGATTCCTTAGCTTGTAAAGGTTAAGTTACTCTGGGTAAATCTAAACAACTATGATAGAAACTTTGTGAATACTAAAGAGTATGCAGAATCTACTCTTTAATACTTAGAAGAATATTAACGAAACAGTAAAACTGTATGAACAATGGTAATAGAACAATGATATTACTAAAAAAGCTCCAATTTTTATCAATGATAAGAGAATCTGTGTATTACTTAGGGTTTTACAACCTTAAAGCTATATATCAAAAGCGTATGAATGTGAATGGTGTATATTTTGTGTACAAAAACTCTATACCCTAAGGGACCTTCCTTTTAACACCAATGAGTCGAACAACAGGCTTACAATATTTTCCTAAGTAATCATGATCTTCTAAACAAATAACTTATACATATCTTATACAAAAATATCTCATACTTATCCCCGAAGAAAATCTTGATAAACAAACTTTCATCTTAACTTTCTCTTGCTTTATCCTTTGACAGTAGAAACTCTTCTAGCAGTTGTAATCCTTTAGCAGTTGTAAGTAGCATCATTAACTTTTATTCCAGCAGTACTAACTTAGCAGCAGTTACTTCAAACACAATAAGAACTTTTAAACCAACAATCCTCCCTAAACTTGATATTCTTCTTTCTGAATCTCAGTTTCTTCATTTAAAAGTCTACACCATCACCAAGGATGCATTCAAACACTTCCAGGATTCTTTGCGATGTTTGTCATGAGTTTCAGAGTTGATAAGCACATCTCCTTCCAATTGGTCAGTTTTTGAAGCTTTTTGTTGAGCATTTTTGTAATTGTTAGAGGTGTGAGTGGGTACATTTTCTCTACCAGCATAAAGATATGCAGATTCTGATATCTCACAAAGTGTACTCTACTTGAAGAAAATAGCTTCCAAACTGTCACATTGTAACCTTATAGATTTTTCCATACTTCACTTTCTATATCAGGTTCAAACATCGCCTTCAGATCACCCCGTAACACTCTTTCATATGCCTCATCTGGCCTTGTATTCCCATGTTTAGCTTTAACCAACTTCCAGAGTGTTTCCTCTCTGTCAATGTTCTGAAGCATCCTAATCATTGATGAATACCTCCTTAAACTACCATCAGCTCTAATGATTTGAAAGTATTCCATCTTTCTTTCTTTGATGATTTTCCAGTCAACAATGACTGGGGACTTAGTGGCTAGTGGTATAGCACCAATTTATACCTCATCATCAGGAACTATCTCCATAAGCTTTTTCATTTCTGCTTCATCATCCACTTCAGCTTCTTCATTCTCATCTATCTTTTGCTTCTTTGAATTATTAGACCTAAGTTCTTCTCTTGTTCTCTTCTTACTTCCTTCTGCCTGACTTTTACTTCCTTCTACAACCTTTGTATCCATAGGAATAAATGAATCTACCCACTTCATAGTATTGTCAAATAACATCTGAATTTCTTCAAAACTTTTGTTCTTCAACTGACTATGCTTGTAATTAGCCATATTTTTCAAATAAGTACACATTTAATTCCTCTTTTGGGCTTTGGTTGGTGGTTTTCTTCTGATCTCTTCAGCTCTAAGCTTTGCAAAGTGCTTCTTCCTTTTGTCCATGAGCTCTACAAACAGTTTTGATCTTTCTTCAATGGTCAACTCACCCTGTTCTTCTGCTTGTAGTCTCTGAGCTAACTCATAATCTACCTCCATCATAGCTTGAGTATTATCCCATGAAATTAAGTTATCCTCTTCTTCTTTTTGTCTTGCCAGCCTTTCCTCTTCTTCTAATTCAGCTTGCAATTCTTCTTGAAGTCTTTGAGCAATTTCTTCATCCACTAAAATTTGATCTTTCTTTTTCAAAAGGTTCTCATGTTCTATCCATCTTTAGCCTTGCTTTTGTCTTTTAGCCTGTGAAGTTATTGATGTATGAAAGATGAATGTTGTTTGTTCCTAAATTCACTTGCTCGTGAACTACAACTACCCTCTAGCCTTGGTCTTGTAACAGCAGTTTGTAGTTGTTGTAGCACAGTATGCAACAAAGCCTTAGGTTTAGCAGCTTGATCTATATTAGGACTGAGCCAGAGTTAACTCATCAACAGTTGTTGTTGTAGCAATTGTCGTAGTAACTTTAGCAGTACTAACTACCTTTTCAACCTTAAATTCATGCTCATCTAAGACTCCTATATCAAACATTAAATTATCATCATTCCTCTCATAAGCCTCAGAAACCAAAGTAACCTCTGCATCAGCATCAAGATCAGCAATTTTCCTCCCTTGTTTGGATGCATCCTCCTGAGCACCTAAACCTTCATCTTCAGAGGAAACAACTTGAGCAAGACTAACCAACCTTCCTTAACCTTTTAAGCCCTGGAGTTCTTGACTTATTCCTCCTCTCTAGCTTCTTGACCCTCTCCTTTAATTTAGTAATCCCTACAGCTTGAGAGGTCTTTGTGTTCTCTAAGTCAAGAACTCTTTGTGACAAGTTGGTACAAAGTTCCATTAATTCATTAGTTTTTTCCAATCTATCCTCCACCACTAAAGTAGTGGATCATTGGAATGTATAGGTACATGCTCCTCACTTGGCAATCCTCATCAGTGATAGGTTTTCTGTAGAAAATCAATGGTTAGGAACCTAGTGTCTTTCTTCTGTTTCCCTTCCTTGGTTGTTTCTTTGGGGCTGTTGAGTAGTGTTTGAATAATAGTGGGTGTGTGTTGAGGATCAGTTGGTATTTCTGAACCCTCACCTAATTCTTTAGGAGCTTAAACCATCATAGTTTCAAATAAAGAGGTAACCCTCCCAGAAAAACCTTTTCCTTCTCTCTTCATATTAGAAAAGACCTTCTTAGTGTGAGAAGGTGTAACATAAATTTCTTTATGTTTGGTCATTCCTTCAACTTGTTTATTCAGGAACACTTGCACAAACCTTGGATACATTAGAAATTTAACTCCACCCTATAAGTTCTTCACCATATTATTAAAAATGTACTTGGTTTGTGGCAAGACAGATGATAGTAGAGGCCATAGGCTATTAAATTCGTTCCAAGCAGTAGTCTTAGCACTAAGGCATTGTAGAATTGTATGGATAAGAAATTTCCATTGAGGTAAAAAGAAAGCTTTATAGAATGTAAGCTTTTGTATAAGATTTTCATACCCCATTCTTTCTAGTTCTACAAAAATGGTAGCATTGGGTAGACATTCAGTACCTTCAACATCTTTTAACTGAAGAGCTCTTCTCACACTCGTCTCAGTAACGATCACCTTCTTCCCATCTACTAGGGCTTGTATTTGCACTTCCCCATTGACAGTCTTTGCCTTAGCAGTAGCCCAGAACTGTTTATTGCATGAAGTATAGATGGTGAGATTCACTGTTAGCACATATCTGATAGAACTTGCATTTAGAAAATCAATAATTCCCTCAAACCCATTACTTTCTTCGGGTTTCTCCAAAAACCCAACCAAATTATGAGTTTCAGTAAACTTTAGGTTTGACATTGTGTTGGGTTTTGATGATGAATGATAAAATTTAGTTAGGGTTTATGATTAGAGAGTATATCAAAGTGTAAAATCAATTGAATGAGTGATTAAAACCCTTAATCGAAGTATTTAGAAATTCACCATTCAAAACATTAACTTAAACTGACAGCATTAAGTAAGACTGGCAGTAGTAAGTGTATGCCTGACAGCATTAACTAACACTGGCAGTAGTAAGTGTATGCCTAACAGCATTAACTAAGACTGGTAGTAGTAAGTGTATGCCTGACAGCATTAACTTAATCGACAATAGTAAGTTTATGCCTAACAGCATTAACTATGAGTCACCAGCATTAACTTTAATTTCGTTCCAAAAAGCATTTCCAACATGAATGTTGATTCTCACAAGCTCTCTTTCTATTTTTATTCTCACTTTATCTATCAATTCTTTTTCTCACTAAATCACTCTGTCTGTTTTTATTTCACACAACTCTCTTTTTGTTTTTGAACTCACTATATCTCTCAATTCTTTTTCTCACCAATACACCCTGTCTGTTTTTATTTTCACACATCTCTCTTTCAATTTTTATGCTCACCAATTTTAAGAGTTCCTTTACCAGTAATTTTCCTTCATTTGGCTCATCCCCCAAAGGTAACATATCCTCCATCAAATTCCTTGAAGTCTGAGAGATAAGAAATGTCTCCTGTCATGTGTCTTGAGCATCCACTATCAACATAGCCTTGATCTTCTTTTTGTGGATGACCCTGCACATAAAAATAAGGAAATTAGTTTCCTTTAGGGACCCAAGCCATCACTGACTTGGATATGCCTCGTGCATCAACATAATTATGTCTTTTGAAAGTAATTGATGCACTGTTAAGTTTGGTAGGTCTCCAAACCCAACATGCTGAGGCCTTAACAACATTAACCTGATTTGCCCTGACAGCATTAACTACTGTTGGGAATTAAGGGCTTTTATAAGTTTCTACTGCTGGTTCAACTTAGTACTGCCAAGAGAAGACTTAGTACTGCCAAGCTAAGTTAGTATTGTTAGTGTTATAGTTAGTACTGTCAGTACAAAATGTTAGTATTATCAGTTTATTAGTACTGTTAGTTATAATAGTTAGTACTGTTAGTTATATAGTTAGTACTACTAAAGTGATATGCATGAGATATA
>BQNB010020876.1:25185-64946 GCA_026074375.1 Tanacetum coccineum | reverse complement strand
CAAGTCCCGCCCATACAAGACTTGTAATACTTAGATTCATACATAATTCCATGTAAACAAAAATTATGACGGCCTTCGCGTACCACGCTATTGTATAAAGCTATGAAGGAAATAATATTCTTAAAGACCATTGCTTAACTTACAATGTCTGAGATATAATTGAGACCATTGTGCAACTCGCAATGTCTTAAGAATTAAATGAGACCATTGTGCAACTCACAATGTCTTAGGCGTAAATTGAGACCATTGTGCAACTCACAATGTCTAAGAAGCAAGATGAGACCATTGTATAACTCACAATGTCTAAGAAGCAAGATGAGACCATTGTATAACTCACAATGTCTGACGAGTAGAATGAGACCATTGTGCAACTCACAATGTCTTAAAAATATTCTGATATTTATATAATAACTCTTATATAAATAAACGTACGATATACGCGAAAGGAATGCAAGCATATATATATTATATATATGTATGCCACGTAAGCACTTAATGCAGCACGTAACGTAAGCACATAAGCAAGTAGCGTGTATGCACTTTGAAAATGTTTGTTGTGATGCAATGTTTGTGAAAACGACTATAGTCTAGGGTAAAATATGCAACCTAGTTCTCTATAGCCAGTGCTCTGATACCAATCTGTAACACCCCCAAAAATACAACAATGCAGCGGAATACCACATGGGGTGCTACTTCATAATACACAGCGCTAGATACAAGAGAACGACCTCTAAATGTGTCGTTTGTAAAACAATCTCGTTGATTTAATCAAAATCTTGAATTTAATATACATTTGTCCCATAATTGCATCACAATGAAAAGCTTGAATGTATAGACTCCAATGCACTTCAAGAAATCCGAGCATATAATTTCCCTGAGAAAAACATGCTTAAAAAGGTCAACATAAAGTTGGTGAGTTCATAGGTTTCTGTAAATACAAACGTTAGTTCCAATAAATGTATCTGCCCACTGTATCATTACAGTGTCATATAAAAACGTTTAGTGACTACTGTCTCCCTACAGTATCATAAAATAATTGTGTGACCATTTAAATCCTTAAACGTCCTTCCAAAATGTACGTATGATTTGTAGAAATCAATTAGCTGTAAAATATGCAAGACCATTTCTATCCCCAAATAGTCTCAAAATGTACGTATCAAAGTTGGATCACAAATATCCAAAGTATGTATTGCCACCTTATTCAAGTGTGTATAAACCCATGATTACCATTACTCTAAGTTCATGAACTGTGACGTAGACTTGTATGTATGCCACTATTCAAGGCACAGTAAGAGTGTACCCATCGTAGGTGTTCCCTCCAAGAACACCCGGGCGTTAATGAAAACAATATGTACCCATCATGGGTGTTCCCTCCAAGAAAACCCCAGGCAGTAAATAATTGTTGGCCCCGCAGGCGCCAATCCGATCGTAATCCAACATGGTATAACGTTCGTTCCCAGTGATAGCTAGTCACCCGAACGGGGATTGAGGATTTACAGTTTTCATGGAAACCTAAGCTAATCCGAATTATTCTTAAAAGTCAAGTATAGTGTTTCACGTCCAAAAAGTAAACCAAGTATTGTATCTCATCGCATGACAAGTAAAGAAGTGCATAATTCAATTTGTAATCAACCATGTAAATGCATTTGTAAACAAGCATGTTCTCACCCCAAAACTTATAAAACAAATCATGTAAAACGTGGGGCTATGAACTCACCTTGATGTTGAAGAACGATTGATAGGTAGGCATCTAATTGACATTGATGATGAAGAATGATTGACAGATAGGCATCCAATATGCACAATACGAACGGAAGACGATGCTGCCTGACCGTGAAGATGTAGCTTAACTTAACGGCTAAGTCCCACTAGCCTAGGATAATGTGTTTGGGTTTCCCGGTGAATTGTTATGTCAACGCGTCACGTTGATAAAAGATTTATATTTAAAGTTGTAATACTTTGGTGGTTGGTTAAATAAATAGATTGGAAATGTACGCAAAGTGTGTAATATATATTCTTTATATATTACATATGAAAAATATCCCTTATATAATTCTTACCGTGAATTATATAATAAAGACAGACAATTCAAGGATTAATGTGAACTGTATAATACTTTGCAAGTATAAAAAGTGAGAGTAAATAATTAACCAATTATTTCGACAGCTCATTTAATTATTAAGAAGTCCTTGTAGACACAAGTCTTTAAGTTATAAATTTAACACACGACATTTGTAAAACTTTTACCATAGTTATGGTGTTACCTTCTAGCTGAAGATTATAAAATATAAAATAATATTTTATAAACTTATATTTCGTTTCCTCGACAGGTCGCGTCTAAAATGGTTATCTCAATGTAAAAGTATAGTTTTTCGTTCATTGGTCGGGTTATTGTATAATACAAGTTAATGTATCCTTTAAAATATACTCTTGGTCCCCTTTATCGGTTTCTAAAATGATAGCAGTTTTAGTAAAACATTACTATATATAGAAATCTATAAAATTTTCGCCATGACCTTTCCGTTTATAAAACGATCCCAAGTCGAACGACTTTGTTGCAAATCCACTTTCCCAATTTAATTTAATAGAAATCATTTTAACAATCCAATGGTGTTTATTAATTATCGTTTAATAAACATTGTTTCCATATTGTAACTTCGTTACGAATCATAGTATTTTATATTCGTCCCGTTTGTAAATCAGCCCAATATCAATTTGTAGGGCATTACTATATTTTTTTATTTTTTTAAACAAGATAAGATATTGATGTTTTAAATAAAATAATTCCCCATTGATGACAATACATCATGAACTAATGAAACATGCATCTTGAACTTCAACTACTAAGCAAAATAAAACACTTAAACTTGTCTAATTTTCTTGAACTAAACGCGAGATCTTAATTTGCAACATTTAAATCTTGATTTGAGAACATGAAACTTTACTTTGTACTTGAACGATTGACACGACATGTGAAAACTTAAAAATTGAAAATTGAAAACACTCTTGCAAAGCTTATTTTGAGTACTGATTCGATGAACACACGTTACAAGTAGAATGATAATATAGATAAATGAGTAGCTAGGAGTGTGAGCGTCCTTGAGTTATTTGCTTGAATACCCAACTCAATCCTTTCATCTTCAACAAAATTCAAAAGTACCACCAGCATAATATATGGAGTAATATCTAAGACCATTTAAACTAACACCATGTCAGGACAAAACAATAAAAATGTTCTTGAGACGTCGACCTGTAGAAACCATTGAACAACAACGCACACCTTCTCGGCTACCAGCTGGTTCGTAGACTATTAAAACTGTATGTGAGCGTCCCTAAAGTGATATAGATAGTTAAAAAAGGTAAAATATGTGTTGATGTGGGTTCAGGTGGTATCCCGCATGACCATTAAAACATGTGCAGCGGAAAATAAACACAGAGTTGGCCATGTAGCCAAACAAACCCTAATAGCATGATCATACCTTAACAGTGATATAACCTAAACACGTATAAAGGGTGTTTCTAGAAGATTTATTTGTTATCCTCCAGACGTGCAAGCTTTTTGATCAACGAGCTCGCGGGCTCCTTCTTTTTTCTTCTTGTTCGACCACATTAGGGTTTTCGGGAGGAAACCGGACTTAGGGTTTCGTTAGGTATCCATCGGTACTGCACAGGTAGAACTAGGGCTCCGAACCTACGCAAGTTAGGTGAGTTACAAAATCAGAGTAATCTCAAAATCAACTAAAGTCGATTTAGGGTGCGACTTTAAGTCGATCATCAATCGACTAGGGTAAAACCCTTTTGGTCGATCAGATTGAGGAGAGGGATTTATAGGGTTAGTGTTTGTGTTACGAGGATCCATGGAATTTCTTTTGTATTTATAGGATGCAATGGAGGATTGTAGAAACCCCAATACTTGTCCAACAAGTATTGTAGTTTAACAAGAAGTCAAACTACATCCCTAAGGGATTTTGTCCCTTATGCCGACCCGAACAACCCTTTGGGCTGTTTGTTTGGTCTTTTGTTGTTTACAACCCCTATAAATATTTATCTAGGATAAATCAAGTCATCCAACAACTCAACATCCACGTTCATAAAAAAATCAAACAAGAACACCTTTCAACACTCCCACAAAACCTAAGAAATCAAAACAACATCCCTCTTGAATTCTTAGAAGAAAGGCTAGCACGCATTCATCACTGAACATGTTAATGTTGTAGTAACTCCTGAAGTGAAATCGGAATACTACTACGAGAAATGCATCTCATGTTTGAATACATACAAGAGCACACTCCTCAAAACCACAAACCTTCCTCACATAACAACTTGATCATCGAATCCCAAACAAAAATTACAACCCTCATCTCATATTGTGTAGATGTTGTAACAACAAATTTGATCAACTTCAACGCCTACAAGAAGGCTTTCATTTCATATGTTCCAACATCTGACACCACATTGAATCTTCATCCAACCCCACCATACTTTCCACACTAAACACCTTGTTGTTGCACCACCACCACGTCAGATTATATAGGAGAAACGTTTATCCCAAGATGTTAATATAAATAATGTTTAAAAATGTTATTTATATTTTCGACCCCTCGACGTTTTGATAATCACAAAATGTAAAAACCTTAAATATAAAATTAAACGTAAACAAGTTATTAGTCGTAAATTTTCATTTCGACAATTAATCACTTAAGGAATGGATAAATAAATGCTTAATTTATTTAATGATCAAAGGCATTTAATTTTTCAAAACCTAACATTTTTATAAAATGTTACAAACTTTTTTATAAGGTTTAGACAAAATATTTTTCATTTTTAAGAAAAGATATAATTCAAAATAAATATTTGAATTCAAAATTTTCCCCTAAAAACGGATAAAAATGCCCTAGAAAATACCTCCCTAAGAAAGGACAAAAATAGGAGCGTCTTACAGGGGGCGGCCCCTGATTGATAAGGGGACCGGCAAGGCAATTAAGGGGGCCGACCATGTATTCTGGCTCCCAGCTTTGCCTATAAATAGTGGACTGTTTCATATATTTTTTTTACCTTTTGCACACATATTCTGTTAGATATGAGTAAAAGACTTGGTCACCCCGTATATTTATTGTTTATAATAGTTCGTAGTTTAATAGTTAATCGTATGTCTTTCGGTTTTAAGCCGGGTACTAATACCCGGTATTTTGTAAAAACTATATAAGCCTCTTCCAACTTTGGAAGAGGCAAGCTAGTCAATAATCATTTTCACTTTAACACATACACTTTCTCTCTCTAGAAAATCTCTCTATGTGTTTCTCTCTCTAGAAACTAGCCCAATCACAAGAATCATCACCGTGTTATGAATTAAACGATCCTACAATTGGTACCAGAGCCTAGTTGGATTCGTGATTGATTCTTATGGTTAAATAAGCTCAAATTCGTGGCTTATTTTTGAAGAAAATAGCTCACGGCTCAAAATTTATTTTGGGTTTACTTTGTTGGTTAATCTTGTTCTTTCTTTGTTCTAAGCATCAAAAAGGTTAGATTGTTACAATTTAAAGTGACATACAAGCTTCTAGATTGAAAAATAAGCTTATAAGATTCGGATTATATTTGTGTTCTTCGTGGAGAGTTGCTTCATTTGTAAAGATCCACAAGGAAATACATGTTAATGTATGGTTAATCTTCAAATACCCACTTTGTATTACATGTATCTAGCTTATTTCGTGAACAAAGAGCTCATTAGGTGTAATTTTGCTTAATTCGTCATTGATGTTCTTCGTGGTGGGTTGCTTATTATATTATTGTTCTTGATGGCGATTTGACAAAAGATAGGGACAAGATCCGGATTTTTAGGAAAAGGTAGCCGGCGAGTTGACCATGTCAAAGGCGAGTTGCTTATTTTTCTTGCCGGCGAGTTGCTTAAAAATCAAACGGCGAGTTGCCTTATTGAAGGCGGTTTGACAGGTACCAAGGCGGTTTGAATATTTTAATAGAAAAATACGAAAAGAACCCCTGGCGGTTTGGACCCTCGGCGGCGAGTTGCTTATCGCGGCGGTTTACTTTACACGGCGAGTTATCAAACAGACGGCGAGTTACATTAAATCACGGCGAGTTGAGCAAGGCAGCGAGTTACTTGATATAAACGGCGAGTTGTTCAATTTTAGGCGGCGGTTTGGTCACTTATTCTGCCAGCGGTTTGGCAAAAGTTTGGTGGCGGTTTGTGTTATCTTAGGCGGCGGTTTGCTTAATATCCCATACGCAGCGGTTTGATTAAAAAAAAAGTATCCAGACGACACCCCTTTTAGCGACACTTTTTGGCGAAAAAAATTAAGTAATTTGTAATCTTTTTTCTATAGCCTTTTTAACTTATTTTTACATCAAATTCAAATTTTGGTTCAAGTATCCTATGATATTAGTTTTAAAATCTAACAAACAAATACAAAAATATAAAAAATAGAAAATAAACCAAAAATTTTGTATTTTCAATGAACATGCCATCTGGCATCGATAAAATTTACGGCTTTATGAAATGTCATTCAATAAAGACACGGTGGCTGTAAATAAAGTCGAAACAGAAGTTTCAAATTTTTCGAAACATGACTAAATGGTTTGTAGTTATGTCAGACTGCAACTCCGTCTCTTCAAAAAAAGGGAAAGCCCCCCAAAATGTTGCCAAAAAGACGGCTTTTCCCTAACAATGGGAGATTAACTCCCTCCGGGCATGGATTACTTATATAACTGTGCACCCACGAACTATGTACGCATCAGTGCAATAATCTTGAAAAACGAAGAGAAGACCTTCTTTTAACCAAAATAATTTTTCTTCTATGAATCTTCAAAAATTATTTGTATTAGCTATGGTGGTAAAAAGTTGTCTTTACAATGGATCAATGTTTTAAGGAATTTCATAAAAAAAGATTTAAAAGCTAATTCAACCACTCAAACTATGTTAAATAGAAAACAGGTCATTATTTGAGGGGGAGACGTGTCATTACATAATCTTTTAAAACAGTCTATTCAAAATAAGTCAAGCTATACACGATAAAGTTTTTTATAAAGACAGATCACATTTTCCAAGGGGAGTTAATTTATAATAACTACCAAGGGCTTTATATGACATAAGTTTAAAACTTTGTGGACATATATGGAATTTGAGACTTATGAATTCAGGCGTTTAAACTACAACAACCCAATATTGACAAACAAATGGTTTGAAAAAAAGAGCTTAGTGAAAGTTTAGGATATAATCACTAATGTTTATAGAAAGCCTTGAAGTGTTTCTGATTCAATTAATGCTCCCTTAAATGGTCAACCACTATGCTTATTCTTAAAAAGGGAGTAGAAATATTTGATAAAAGAGGTACACATAGGTATGATGATACCTTTAGATAGTCTTTATCCTGCAGGAAGAAATGTTTACATTTTGAAGACTTATGTTTTACTATAGGTTATATCATTTCTGCTGATTTAAAAGGGAATAATTATACATTCCGAGACTTAGCTAACCTTGCTATTTCAATTTGTATCATCACTATCTTGTAAAGAGAAATACGCTTATCAGGGACTTAATTGACTTTGATGTTATGATTTTGAATTAAATGTGTACTTCGAATATTTGGGCTTTATACATCAAGTCTTCTTAATGCGGCTTGCAAGAAATATTTGTATCTACGCAAGAAAGATATGAATGGTTCGGGGAAAGCTAAGACAACTTCCATCTAGAGAGTATCAAGATGGACTACAGATTGCTAACATGAACAAAATGACTGTGCCACTTTTAGTTTGAACATTTCAGGTCGCTCATACATATTCTTGTACATCAATAAGTAGTGTGGTAATCAGTGTTATGTGTTAGTTTATGAATTTTTCATGAGTTTCTCATTAAACTCCAAATCATTTATAAACTCATCAGAACTGACACTAACATAATCCCTCATTAATTGAGGGGGAGCATATATAGGTTCTAATATCGGATTGTATTTAATCAGACCACATTTTCTCCTAAAATTTCTAACATATTTAAATCAATTGAGATCTTAAATCTCAAAGGGTTTGAAATTTTTGATCAGGGGAGAGAATGTGATTTAAATATTAAATCTGATAAAAATGTGATCTTTTAAGACTCAAGCAGGCACTCCTCCCTCCATGTGCCAAACAATTTTGAATAACAACGTACTTGTTAAGGGGGAGCATTTCGAAATAATCAAAACAATCAAGGTACAATGGATTTGATATCTATATCACAAGTACCTTGGTTGATTTTCAATTGGTCTTATAACGAAGAGAACTGTACCAAAAGACTGACCTTATATTTACTTTATTGGAGTTATAAGGTATGGTATAGTTTTGAGAGAGTAACATCTTCCCATGATACTCCGCTAACAGCCGAGGGATCTATCCAGGGATAAATCTGTACTTAGTTAGTGTAGTAAGTCCTTAGGACCATGATGCAAAAAAGCGTGCTAAACAACTAACCAGAAAAAGGAAGAGTGTGCCCTGCGCCTGCCCGATCAGCAGAGAGATCTGGCAGTCTCACCTGGACAGAAGACCTATGACTACGGGCACAGACAGTCACAGCCAAAGTGCCTCGAGATCTTGAATCCTAGGTCAACGTAGTGTCTAGAAACACTTCCGAACAAGACTACGTTTGAGAAAAACGAGCATCTGTAGTAGCGTACGACAAGCCAGTCGCGCGAGAGATTGCGACACACATCTACAGTAGCCCATCCATCTTAGAAACAACTAGACAGATGAACCTTCCAATGTGCTCAATCACAAACATCGCCTACTTCTAGCGTTCAGAACACACTGCACAATAGGATATATGATTGCTTTGATAGAGTCACCGAGTTCAAACACAAGTATCATGTGACGCCACGTGATACGCTGCACTCAGGACAGGGTGCCCCCTCCCTAGCTCCCTCACGTGCAACCAGATCAGCACTTTATAAACGAAGGAGACATATTCGACTATAGTGCGATCTTCATGTACACACATAGAACAGGAGACAGAACATACCGCAGCATGTTTTATTATCACACATACACTCTCACGATCGTAGGAGAGCTCGATAGCGAAGCACAAAACAGCTGTGAGTGAGTCGAGCATGGTCTGCTCGTAGCGCACTCACGAGACGACCTAGCGCGAGACACACAACAGCACACAACGCAAAACTCTGCAACTGATTTGCAGCTCATACAGTCTGCCAGAGACTTACAGAGGACCTTTAAAGTCACACAGATTATAAGAGCTCAGCACTACAGGAGACAACTTCTCACGCATGCCTGTTCATTCACACACACAAAGAGAGAATTGAAACAAATTTCAACGTAGTCTACTTCCAAGATCCCTATTACGACATTCAATCCCTCCATACAGTGTATATGATCCAACCTGAACCCTTTAACTCTACTAAGGAGCTGCTCTTACAAATGAATACACCTACACAGCCTAGATAAGTTATGTAGATATCCATATCCCAAAGTCCAAACACCTCAAACTAATCTCTTGGTCACCTGAGTGTTTTGTCGTACCGACCATCATGACGAGATTAGAGATTTCTAGATCAAACTATGACATACAGAGATTCAATCAACGAGAGAAACACAGATGCTCACAATCTGGGTGTGCGCTCTATGATGCCCAATGAACATAGCACATACTAACGGTCGAATGCCCAGGCATGTATAGAGAATTGAACACACATGTTTGATCTAAACATTGGAATCAGACCTCTATATCGCTAGTAGTAGTCTCAAGTCCTATGACACTACATCCTACTTCTCATTA
Organism: Tanacetum coccineum; assembly: GCA_026074375.1. NCBI lineage: Eukaryota > Viridiplantae > Streptophyta > Magnoliopsida > Asterales > Asteraceae > Tanacetum > Tanacetum coccineum. The sequence continues at coordinate 55,168 of BQNB010020876.1, read as the reverse complement.
TGACTCTTAGTAGCACTCTTTCACAGAGCGTTGTACAGACTATAATATCCAGAGACAACACGAGATAGATTTCTATACTTGTATAGATGAGCGAACATTTTGACTTTATTCTTTCAAACACACAATCTCTATCTACATAACAGAGCACACTACAAAACAGCATTCACTACACTATATCTACAGGTTCTAGCCCATCGACTAGAACATTACAGAGAGATATCAATTAATCTTCACAACTAACACAGTCGACGGGTATTTTCTTACATTCCACTATGTGTCACGTCGTCATTCATATGCGTGTGATCGAGATCACTACTCACGTGAGTGCTAAGAGGCTACACTGTCACTTTAAGATACAACAGCCGGCTAGCGCAGCGCAAAGCACAACACCCTGGATCTGAGAAGAGAGTGAGCAATACTTATCTAGGACTATTCTATGCGCTCGCCTCAACAAGGTGCGCTATGTCTATTAGATATACAACTGAACATAAAACTAGCACCAAGGACAGGATATCTTAAGAGCATGACCTACTAAGCAACGACGTCATCTAGATACAGAGAACAGGCATATCCTATCCGTGTCAGAGATATCTACTATCTATTACGTATAAACGATACGTGACTCAGGCCTAGCCAAGTAAGTGTACTCGAAATGGCACTTCTTTTCGTCTATTGGACAACCAACTACAACCACTCACAACCGCCTGAGCACAAGAAGTTCACTTAACAAAAACCTTCTTAACATAAGACTTGTAAATTCATAACAAGTAAATTTATGTGACTCTTCAGTATCTCGGACAGATCATATCGTGTGAAGAATCGCTATAGACGTGTGGTGCTATTTTATTGTCTCATACACGAAAATAGACTGGTGACAATTGAACTAGGTAAAAGATAACAGTATGCGGAGATATCTTCAGTAAATGGTAGAGAGAAATTGGGAGGAGAAGGTTTAACGTTATAGAAGTGTGTTCAACTTCTTTCTCTACTCAAATCCTAGGTATAGTTGAAGAGAGATCTATGATAGTTACATTAACTTTGGTGATGGAGTTGTGATGTTAGCACAGGTACAATAGTATGTGTCTCTCATGATAACGATGGATCTCGTGTTGAATAGAACTGAGCGACGTACGGATGGACTCTGACAGCACTAGGTCGACATTCGTGTAAATAGTGATCATAGTACTTACATTTCATTCTTGTGTAGTAGGACTCTATCTAGATTTGCGTTGTAGTCATGATGGTGTTAGTGAGGTTGTAATAGGTGATTGAGGACAGAAGGGATGGTGTATGAGTGGATGTTGTACAATTGTGGTATATCCTAGAAATATTGCGTGAGATGTGGATGTGGACTGTAGAGATGATGAATGTGCTATAGATTCATGCGCAAGGATATGATGTGTAGTGAAAAGGTGCGTAGAGGGGAGTGGTTAGTGAGAATCTCTTTCTCTCTCATAGTATGATGTCAAGGATATAGTTATGAGTTTTTTTAGAACGTGTGCATAGTGTCTTAATGGTTGGCGTTTGAGTACACAAGGGTGAGCATATCGAAGCACATAGAACGGACATGTTGGCGCGAGACATAGAGATATAGGATAATTAATTTGTTTGGTTTAATGATGTCAGAAATCAATGTTCGGATGGGATGGATTTGCTTACACAAGCGGTCATTCAGTATAGAGAAGGAGAGGGAACAGAGCGAACTTATTAGAGAGACGCGTGATGGGAGTAGTGGAGGGCTAGAGAGGAGGAAGTGGATCTTATCAGACACATTGTTATAAAATGGATCTAATTGAGACTGATGGGACGTGCTGAGATATCTCATTCACAAAGTATTCTGTCTACGATCTGTACTCTAGAGACCTATCATGAGAGAGTTGTAACAGGGGATATTCTCACGAGATTGATAACAGTGGGTGGGTCTTGATGTGAGATGAGTTTATCACAATATGTTGATTACAGTGATTGATTTACACGAGTCTGACATGTGGACGCTGGGATTACACAACACACAGATGTTGATATATATGAGTGTTATCATTCAGGATGTAATAAGGAGCATCTTGTTCTGGTGATTAGCTAAGAGAGATCATACAGATCACATTATGGCTAAGGGGGTCAATGTGCCATGAGGTTCATGGGTTGTGCTCTATAAGAACGATGTTTGGTATGGATAGAGAACTAGGCGAGTGACACTATTCATGTGGTCTCAGAGAACTTGGAATAGGTGAGTATTTCAGCGGTACTTATGATAAGAGTTATCATAGACACACATCTAAAAGTGGGATGATGGCTGTTGGGACGTTGAGAGTGAGTGTCTTTGCATTGAGCGTTGGATATTAGTGGGGAGGTGTGGTGGTTATAGATATATGTTGGACAGAGTAATTGGTGAGGAGTACACTAGGATGGTTTATCTACTAAATATATGTAGAGCGTTAGGTTAGAGTCTTAATATCTCATAAGGGAGGAGTAGATATGTCATTATTATCTATGTCTTGTCTTACAGAGACATGAACAGTTTCTAGATTCGTATTAACTCATCATGTCTGTACAAGGATAGTGTTGTAGGAGACACAACACACACTTATTGGTGGATAACATATATATTACTCATACAGAGAGGCACATGAGAGGTTATTGTGGAGCGAGAGACTGTTGTATGAGTGAGTTTATAGAGTGTTAAGAGGTACTTTAGAGGATGAACACAACTGGGCAAGATATCACACGTAGAATAAACAATGTTTAGATGGTGGTGAGGTGTGTTAGTGTTTGTTATGGTGGGAGTTTTGGTCATTTGTATACAAGGGGTGTGGATATTTTAGGATGGATGAGAGATGTGATGCTGAGGATGAGGTGAATAATTGGATCAGGCACTAAGTCTGATCTGGTGTACGTTTTGAGAGGGACATAGGTGGTGCAACACTCATTTGATGGCGTCTATGGGACATCGTTTTACATAGAGTGGAGAAGGAGGGGGGGTTGTCTGGTGGGCACACAAGGAGAATTTGGGTGCCTTGGGAGAGTTTTTAACTATGATGAGGGATCTAGAGGTGTGGCTTTTGACAAATAAATATTAGCATGATTGATACTTGTGATATCATGACAAGGATCAACAATGTGGGAGTGGTAGTATACAGTGGTACACTCTTATGAGTTATAGTGTGATGATTTAGATATGTGAGTTAGGTGGATGGGACACATCTACACTAGTGATGATTTAAGTTAATACGGTGTTTTGATAGGTGCATCTCATATGTGTGTTATTTGGTCTATCTTAGGGATGAGTGTAGGTAATTGGTTTTAAAAGGAGTGAGATTTAAGGTCAAGAGATGAGTTTTGGTGGGTTATTTATTTGTTGGGTGAGGTATGTTATACTACGTTGGGATAGCGTAAGAACATATCTATATATTGGTTCTGGGGAGGATCTCTATTTGAGTGAGTGAATGAGGGGCTCAGAATTTGTCACAGTAGGAGCACAGTTATGACTAGTATGTGTATGTCTATATTGTGAAGTTCTGTGTATGTAGGTGATGTTCATATTTGGAGTATAGAGACTGAGATATGGGACTTCATTTAGGACTGAGGGTTTCTAGTAATCTACATGGGGACACGTCTAAGTATGAGTGTAGAGTTTATTGTACGGGTTGGACAGAGCGTGGAGTTTCATATTCTCTTTTGGTACACATGTAGGATAGGTCTGGAGGGGGGGGAGACAAGTGTCAGGTGTGTAGAGGTAGTGGTTCTATGAGTGGTCTTTGTTGAGTAATTGATGTCAAGTGTCTGTGCTTGTGTGATGTGGAGAGATAGTCTGAGTCACACGATATCAGAGAGGAACATAGTGTGTTATAATTTGACACATCATACAATGGTGTTTGTGTTGATATGTATTTAGTGAGGATAGTCTGGGGTAAGACACACACGTGATACATTGAGATGGTTTTGACGAGATTATTATTGTAGATGCATTGTGATGGTGGTTGTAAATATTGATGGGAGTGATGTCATGGGTGACATGGAGTTCTCTAATGGTTGTATATAGCTACGAGATCGACATGTGGTATGATTTATATAAATAGTCTCTAGTTGATCACATATTGCTTTCTAGGATTAAAAGAGGTACTAAACGGTTCATATTGAGAGCAGGGGGTATATTCATCTCAAATGATTTGAGAGGTATATGACACATCAGAATCATTAGGAGTTGAGGATAAGTTTTGGGTTGATCATGGTAGTGATGTAGAATATCGATTAGTTATGATGTGAGTTCTCACGGAGAGATTCTGACGGATTAGATTGTGATGTATGGAGTACTCTGCTTACTTAGAATGTGGTTTACTCTTTGTTGTCGGGTTTTTCGACTAGCACTTATTCACATGGATGCTGGAATGAGGGTTGCACACATTAGTGGTGATTTAGAAGTGTGTGGGAGGATGATATCGTGAACACGATAAGTACTGGTCAAGATAGAGTTTCAATGAAGTCTGGTTTTGATGAGAGTGTATAGCGGATGTGTACATATTATGTATGAGAGTCATCAGAATTTGTCTGTATACAAATATGGCTTCATGTTAGATGTCTAAGTGGTAACTATGTTTATATTGTTTGATCTAATCAGTAGAAGTGGTATGATATGAGTAGGTGTGTACTCCTAATATCTGTAATTGCATATATGCACTATGACAAATTGTTTTTATGTTAATAGTTGGTGTTTGTTGGATTTGTTTGGGGTATTTGTGGGTTTTGTGAGGTGGGGATGGTTGGGTGGTGGTTTTTGGTTATGGAGTTTGGTGAAGTTTGTGGTGAGTTTTTGTTGTATGGTTTGTGTGTATATGGGAGGTAATTTTATAGGTTAAAGGTATTGTGTGTAGGAGTTGAACGAAAATAAGTATATTGATTTTGGAGGTTGATATTGGAATTGTAGGATGTGAATTAGGATGATTAAGAGGTGAATTGTTGATTTAGTGTATATTTTGGATTTAGAAGTGGGGGGGTTGTGTTAAGTTGGTGGGGTTTATGTGATAGATAGAATTGGGTGTGAAAAAGATTGAAGAATGTGGGAAAGTAGATAAATTTGGAGGGTTAATTAAGTTTTGAGGGGTTATTTTTTGTAGATTTTTGGTGGTTTATGAGTGAATTATAATATATTTGTGTTTAATGATATTATATAATTTATGTATAAAATGTTGTAGTGAATAATAGGGGATTGATGTATATAAAAAGACATAGAAACAATCGGTGATTTTTAATCTAATTAAACGTGTACGATTTTAATTGTTTATCAAGATTGTATAATTAACAACACAAATGGTTTGCTAATTAGCGCAGAATCATACCTCTCGCTAGCAGCGGAACTAACTTCAAGGACATATCATTAATGATAACACAGTGTAACTCGACTAGAGTATTGAGAGGTTCCAGTATGTATACATCTTAGATGACATTGTGAGACTTTCTTATAGATATTATCTCTTCGGATACTGCGCTTGTCTCATTTTTGCATATATAAGTTGATCTTATCTTCAAGTCAGCGCTAGCACCAGACAGGCTAACTTAGTAGAGTCGTGATGATCACATTTATCCGTGACATCATCATGCAACTTGGGTACTCAGGTGAGAGGTCACACACTCCTGAGAAAACGTAAACATACTGACTATTATCTTATACGAGAGCACAATAAGACGCCTCGATAGTCATGGATATTTACAAATCTTACTATGACTACACTACACAGTGTGTATATTCCACAAACGAAATACATTCTTATCTTTCACTCTAGTGACATTCAATCTTGCGAGTCACACCGATATTATCGTTCACCACATTTAGTGTACAGCACGGAAGTTGTCTTCAAGTCTATTCAAGTTATGATGCTTAGCATATATTTAATGATTAAAACGGTACTCTGTACATACGTCACAGGCACACACATATCATATATCATAAGAGAGAATCAAGCATCATGACCGCGACGAGGTATTCCCAGGCACACCCGAGAGCGCAAACAGATTGATAGTATAAAGATGATCCAGACATGGATCTCTTACATATGGTCGTTTTAACTAGGATCACAAGACACTCAGAGTATGACTAGAGTGAGCGTATTGATTCCTAAGAATTAGTCACAGTGTACACATATACAAACTCAAAGAGAGTGGTGAATACTTTATCTATCGGCAGTAACACAGCCGTATTAGATTTGTGACCTGATCCAATGTGGATGCTCTATGAGTCTTTACAGAGAGAAGAGGACAGTTCTCTGTAGAACAACGAGTCTCAAAGATATGTTGATATAGACATGACAGAGATTATTAAGATAGACTTTCATCTTCTACTTCTGAGAATCATCAAATTCAACACAATAACAAAAGCTGAAGAGCTGAAAGATAATATCTGACTAAATTTCACAGTTCATCTTATCTAGTCAGTGTGGCATTATGAGGTTATCTCAGAGCTATGTACTTGTCCTTCACTATGTTCTACTTATCGTGCGTGTGCTCATCTGTATGAGGTAGCGATATTGGAATACGTGATGGATCTATTGTAGAGAAACTCCTGAGAACGTGCCGAGTTCTTATATCGGATGGAATTGAAATTCCAGTCGCTCATGCCGTATAAAATCAGATATAAAACCTTGAAGAGATGTTATATAAACAAGATTGACCTTACATAATCGAACTATACACAGACAATAACAATGACATCGTTCTAAAACTCACAGCTCATATTTCAAAGTGAAATAGCAACGGTGATTTTTGTAAAACGTGGATAGTCGTGACTTATGTTGTTGGGATGATCTTCCTCTATACAGCCAAATCCTTAGTTTCTGTGCACAAGGACAACACAGGGTTACTCTGAGAGTTCAAGTAAGACGCTAATCAACAGTGAATTCTAGAGTGAGTATTAGGCACTTACAGAGCGGGACGATTAAGATAAGAACATGTGCGCTAAGATAATCGTGGGGCACTTATATGTGTTCAATAAACTCATCTCTTTGGTATTGCTGTGCGTTTACAATTTGGAACACAGAAGAGAAAAGGTTATATATCTACCGTCTTAATAAGGAGGGCCATCAATAGTCTCATCAGACAATCTACTGTGGACTATGAGATGAGTGACGAGACGTATGTACAGTTAACGCATTAAAGCGTCAAGTAGTACTCCACAACAGTATCACAAGCTTTAATTAAGGTTAAGATTCACCCAAATTCATAAGAAGAGAGCTAATATCAATACTTAGTATCACTTCGGATGCTTGATGGTTGTAGTTTGTACTAGTTCTTGTGTTGTAAGAATAAATGTTATTTTTAGTATCTGAGCGGGGTATCATCTTATGTCTAGAACTATTGGTCTATAGAGATATGAGGATAGACTAGCTAGACACGTCAACTGCTACAGAAAAAAGTTGTGGCTTAATGTGCTATTTCGAAACACTACTTATATTCACTACTAGAGACAGTACACAATGAGTGTACGGATCGTAGAGCGTTGTATAAAGTCACTGGTAGTATCATCGTGGGACAAGGGTTCACAGATAGTTAAATGAATGATGTTGGCTGGGTGATAGGGTCTCATGGTCATCACATTTATGTTAGAGTGAGAGCTAACAAAATTACAAGAAGAGATCTCGAGTAGTACAGATGGTCACATGAGCTATGGAATTCTGAATTATTAGATTGGTATTTGACAATACACTTGCGGAGAACTCTTAATGTGTGATGAAACATGCTGTGAATATGGATAGATCTATACACCTTACACTATTGATGAGATCACTCGAAGTTTTAGTAGGGTGTATAGTTGGTGTGGGAATAATAAGACAGGTCTTATTATGCACGATTAGTTCAGGTGTAGACATCATTGGCACACTTAGAGATCATGGTTCACGTGAGTAATGACTGTCATCTCGCTCAAAATACAAAAAGACTTGATCATCTAAGTAGTTAGACTGATTTAAGTCTAAGTGCATAATTTACAAGGCTAGTACTACACATAAAGATGGGGTGAGAGAGTTGGTATCTGTGAGAAGATCAGACATTTATATCTTTTTGTGTGATGGAGTCTATGTACGATTTTTTAATCTGAGTGATCTCCTGACCATTGAAGGCTTGGGTAACAATATACACATATGATTATCACACATGGTGAGTCATAAGGTGCGCGTATGAATCTTATCGTGTGGATAGCTTAGGTTACCCGTTATGAGAGCGGTACTGTCTGTAGTATCAGGAGGGAGAGAGATAGTGGGTTGGTGGAGTACAACATTATTTCTTATTATGAGGTGGTGATGAGTTTGGGACATATTGATAAGAGTTATTAAGGGGCACGAGCAGAAGGATAAGGAATTGATATCATGAATGTGCACGTGTCAGTGGTATGAGCGAATGGATGTATTGAGGTGTCATGTGAACTATGGTTTAGAGGAGCAATTGTGTATACTAGTGATTGTGGAAGTGATACACTATTTGGTATTGTTGGGGTTGGGACACATAGGTTAGTGTGGACAGTGGAGGACACTGTCGGAGACGTCTGGACACGATGGACTCGAATATCATAAGACCTACAATTATACATTTACTATATCAATACACACATAAGTTAGGTTATGGAAATTGGTGGGTTTGTAGGGTGTTTAGGTTATTTTGGTAGTGTTTTATTATATTGGTTAATGGAAAATGTATTTTTAAATGTGTTTGAATTTTAAACTGGCAACAATGAGGAGACTGCTTATGTGGCGAGACTGTAGAAAGTGCTATTTAGTAGCATGCGTGATATGACAAGTATGGATGAGTGTACTAGAGGCGTGACGGTAGTACTAGAATATAGAGTAGGTGTGCGAGTTACAATTGTCAGTCTGATGATTTACATAGTGTGGATCGCTACATTCTACAACTGTCTCACATTAAACTTCATGGGTAATTAGGAAAACACACAGTCTATTGTAAGCTTAGCTCGCTGGAGAGATAGATCACAAGCTGCACACGTGAGATTAACTCGGTCCGAGGTTTTTCTAGATGTGGAGTGTGAGGAATGAAAGACACATCAGATACATGCATGGATATGGAAGTGATACCATGGTGGGCATATACACTCTTAGGGTGCACTTTATACTATTACAACACACATATGTTGGATAAACACAGAGAGATGAGCGAATTTAGCAGACTGTATCTTATGACATGGTAGCACGTCTATTCATACTATGATGGACACAAGAGTAGAGTACACTACACAGTTTTATGTGAGAACTGTAGGTGTCAATGGATTACCTTTTCTGTAGTTGACTAATTTAACATACAAGTGGGGTAGGCGCACGTGGCGTGCGTGATATCGGTTCTATTATGAGTATAACCGCATTGTTATGTTTGTGGGGATGTGTATTTATATGCACACAGAACGTTTAGCACAACAAAAAATATATTGAGTTTTCACTCTCATTCTATGGAACAGATAAGTGTCTAGAGACTAGTTTGGCTGGTCTTTAACGACAGCTCTTAGTGTCGTTCTATATGCACTCAGAGTGTCAGCTTGTTACACTCTATTTGATTTCAGGTGTGCAGTGGGGTGTATGAGTACGGTTGACACGTTGATTTATAGCAGGAGAGCATTATAAAATGTAATTGTATAGACTCTGTTACATGGTGGAAGCGGGTATTAAGGGCAGTAGGGTTACTGATGGGTGTGGTGGTGGCAGGATGTGTGTTATGGAAGCTATTACTTCATACGATACAGTTCAAACTATGGCACTCGCGCAATTTGTAGTATGGTGTGTACATATGTTTTTGTGTGGCCATTTTTGTACTTTATAATGCTATTACTGGGATGAAATATTTCCTCTTTGCGGTGAGATGATGATCACGCGTGAGCGATAGGACCGGCTGATGGAGGTGGGTTAGATCTGGAATTAAGATGATATCGGACACAAGGTGTATTATTTGTTTTGGTCACATACATGGTAGGAACCAAGTGTTAGAGATACACTAGAGATATATATATTGTGTATTATTTATCTGGGTTAGGTGATGATGTAGTACTCAACATTTTATTTTGCAAGGTAATTAGTAAACACTGTATGAGGAGAGATGACATACAGTCAATGTGTTAGCGACGAGGAGATGTATTTAGTAGGTGGATATTTAATAGGACACACATGATGGTATTTTTGTTTTAATTTGTGTTTTTTGGGGTAGGTCTGTTGACTTGTTTTTTGGGGATAGGGTTGGATTAGGTATTTGAAATTGTAGTTGGCTGATTAAAGGCGTGAATGTTAGTCTGTAGACGGGTAGGATGTCTCATACGGCGGTATGATTTTAGTAAAGCACATACTGAGGGGAGTCATACGACTAGATTGGTCTAGTTCTTCGGAGTGTTATTGTAAGCACTATCACGATGTTAGTGTGTAGTTGTGGAGTTGGATGGATGAGAAGGTCAATGACTTATGCTCTACATTAGAGTGGTGGGGTAGAACAGGGGTCAGGATATGTAGTGAGACAATGAGACGGATACCATTTAGCCATTAGCTGAGGGTTCGGTTATAGTTGTGACAATGTTTGGGGGGTCTGATGATAGGCATGGTAAAGATGTGAGAGTGCGCGAATTGGGAACAGTAGGTGTGGACGTATTACTGTGGTAGGGGGTGAGTCGGACAGTATATGATAGAGGGTGTCATGGACCTGGAGGGGTGCTTGTGTCTGAACACATCTTCTTCTGACAAGAGTCTGTTCTACTACGTGAAGTTAACTTCGGTGACATCATTTTAGAATAGGATAACTTAGTCGAAACGTCAATGTAGTGGAAGTGGAGTGAATGGTGAGGGGTATAGGGTGTTGTTACTGCGAGATAAAGAGTCAATCTACAACGTTATGTAGTTGGGAGGTTGATGTGGTGGGGGGGTGTCTCTCTAGTGGGGCGTCGTGTCGAGGAGTACATGAGTAGAGGATAGAGTGGGTGTGTCTTCTGGGAGGAGAAAGTAGAGGGTACATTGAGAGTGACAGGATCATCGGTGATTTTGCTTAGAACACAGTGGACACGCGATACAATATCGGGTGAGCGAGCGGTTGTATGGTACAGTATTGGGTCAGGTGGGTGCAACGATGAGAGGAACTGTAGATAGAGGTGTCAGCGAGGAGTTCAGGTCTTAGGGGGTGGTTATATTGTGTGGGATAAAGGTGGGTATGAACTAGAGTGATGGGAGGGGGGGGGGGTGGAGGTTGGGTATGGGATGAACATATATATACTTGTATTGGCACACATATAGGTGTTAGTATGTGATATGAGAGTATGAGGTGGTGTCGCTATATCTTCGATATCTTAACACAGGAGATAGCACAGGAGAAACAGAGGAGGAGTTCGCACAAGGAGGAGGGGGGCGTAGGAGGTGAGATGTGAGAGTGGAGGATGTTTCTCTATGTACGGGTAACTAAGGGAGATGAGGTATGAGCTACATATGGGTGTCACGTGAGTACTGAGAACTATATTGATCTGCAAGTGGTTACACAGATGTGGTATTGGTCGCACATATCTGACACTAGGTACACTGGTAGTGGGAGGTTGGACAGTGTGTTAATTTGTTGTATTTTGGGGTACAATATCACTTCTTTCACTGCTGAGTCTTCAGAGAAGATGATGGGGTGGTACTGGTATGTGAGTGGGTTTTTGATTATACTTCAGAGGTATGTCATCACGGTAGGGGAGTACAGTATTATTTCACACTAAACAGGATTGCTTAATAGAGGGTGAGTGGAGTCTAGCTAGACGTAGTTTTAGGATATGCATATATGATTACTACGGGTGACACACGAGTATGATAGTAACAATAGGAATAGTATGGTGTATGTCTGGTATGGTGTACTTGAGGAGGGTCTTAGTATAGAACACAGGCAAATATATAAGGACTGGTGAGACTCTGTGTGACTTTGAGCTAAGCACGGCGGGAGGTGAGAAGTGGACTGGATCGTAGAGTAGATTGACTTATCGCAGTATGAACATTATTATACTGCGTAGGACACATTCTTTAAACTTTGATTGTTATGGGGAACGTACAAGGTATGGTTCTATATGTAGGCACGGAGTGTGCGCATTGATAGACACAGAGGATGTCAAGACAAGTGTACGTGTTGATGAGTAAGGTGTACTACATCTGCAACGGTCTAAGGTGACAAGTGGGCTGATTAACGTAGATTGGTCGACAGAGAGAAAGATGCACAACAGTTCATATAGGGTGGGAAGTCTGGCACACTATTATTACATCATTCAGATTAGACACACTTAGGTAACATCTTGAGATGATGTGAGATCTACAGTCAGGACTAGTCTGTAGCATAGACAGGGCAGAGTTCTTAATTAGGTGCAGACTGGCATAGTGTAATTCAGATAGAGATATCAACTGGGATGGTGGGGGAGGTGACAATGTAGTGTGTCAGTGTTACAGGGTCTGAGCCTGGGAGTCATGTGAGTGCGGAAGGAGAGTGAGATCTTAGGGTTACACACTCTGTTGTTTCACACTTAGGTAGCACACCATATACTGGACTGAGACACTTTTATAGCGTGACTATATAGTCATACCTAATATATCGGATAATTTAGGCAATATTGTCTTACAAGTTGTAAGTCAGATAGTGATCAAGGTGTTAGTGATGGTACTGAGATTATTGATGAGTCTGGTGAGAGTGGACGAGAGGGGACACACAGTTGAGACAACTTTTGAGGTGAATAAGATCTTAGGTGTTGAGCGGGTGTGATGGTAGTGGGGAAGTGACACATGGAGTGGGCGTGTATGTCACGGGGGAGGGTTGGGAGGGAGGATACTCTATATAGAGAGATGGCGACAGCTGAGTCTAGATGATCGTGACTGTGATCGAGTAGGTGGACTAGAGACTGATATAGGGAGAGGACGGAGTTGGTATCTGCTAGTGGCAGGTGTGACACATGGTTCTTCTGAGACAAAAAGAGAGATTGAGTTAGGTGTTGGGTGAGAAAGCACGTGCTGTAAGTATTAGGCAGTCTCGAGACAGTAGTGAGTCTATATTGTGTAGGAGAATGATAGTTGATTTATCGTTTGTGGATAGTGATTGACAAGGTGATTGTGATATGTGGTCATGGTCTCATTTAGTTAGTTGAGACACATACGTGGTGGTAGGAGTGGTTTGGTTTTGTACACGTTAGATATGTTGTCTCTCTCGTTACATGTTTAATGGGTATGGCAGTGGCGAGGGACACGATTAGTTTAGGATCCAAATCGTGGGAGGGATTGAGGTCTTAGGGGTGGTGGAAGTGATGTTGGGGAGACAATCGGTTTTAGCTTATTCTTGTTTGGTACATTAGTATTTCTTTTTACTGGGTGAGGGTGATTTTGAATTGGTTGGATGATGAGAGGACACACTTGGTTGAGTATTTTTGAGCTAGACATGAGTTTATGAGGTGAAGCATAGGCGTTACTGATATATCTAAGGGGGAGACGAGGTTGTGGTGGTGTTCTGGTGATGATAAGTGGTGGCGTTGTTAGATAGTGGGTCTTTGAATGATGTCAAATGAGGGACACAGACATTACAGATAGATGGGTCATAGTTGGTGGTTGTATACATAATTATGGATTGTATGCGGTGGAACACATGTGGATACGGGAGGGAGTTGTGGAAACATATATCATATCTATATAGAGGTTGTGACAGGGAGTGGTGTCTATGACATTGATACTCATTGGGTCTGAATTTGAATATACTATGTGGCAAGTATGCATGGTCTGTGTGATTAGTACATGGAATATGGGGATTCTGAGAGGACACATGGTGGAGACACTGTGTTGTGTGAGGTAGAGGAACACATGGTCAATATTAGGGGTAATGAATAGTAGACCAGTGTGAGTAGACAGAGAAATATAGTTTAGAACTGTGTGGTAATCTCTGGGTATTGCATAGGTTCGGGAAAGTTTGGGGGGAGATATGGACATACAATGAATGTACTTGACACAGGATGTTGGGAAGCATTACTTGTAGCGGAGGGATGTTTGAGGGATTGTGTATTGGGACACGTAGTTTGGTATTGTTTATGTGAAACAGATGAGTTCTTAATATGTATCTGTGTCATGCATTTGCTTTCGAACTGAGGAGATAGTTGTTTGCACGCGATTGTCTAGAGGTAGTAGTGGTGGGTACACTACACCGAGTATGGGTGTGCTTTTGGGAATGATGAAATGACACTTTGTGATGGAGATATATATGGACTGTGGATTAACAAATATTTGGTACATCTTAAGATAACACTATGTGGTGATTGTGATGTAGTGTGGAATGTAAGTATAGGGAGAGACAGATACTTTGGACTATTCGTATTGTTAGGTTGTGATCTTTGATGAATGTTAAGAGTTGAGTAGAGTGTAAAAGTGGGGGGGCGTACACTGATTTGGTTGGGTGTAATATGAATTCATATGATACAGTGGTAGTCTCTCTGTGAAATGATCTGTGTGGTGTAACGAGTGGGGATAAGGTTGTATTAAGTTGATGGTAGGGGTGGAGAGCATGAGTGGACTGTACAGTACTCGTGGACATTAGTACAGAATCATAGCACAGTGATGTGACAGACAAGGAGTTTGGGTCTGGGTGGAGATGTTTAGAGTGAAGTAGGATAGAGAATCTGAGTAGTAAAGATCAGAAGTCACTGATGTATGTGTGATACAAGTGACATTTGATATGATTATATAATTCTAGTTGGCGTTAGGCACTTGAGGGAGGATGACAGTGATGGTGGAGATCGCACATAATGGCACTTTCAACATGAGATACTTGAGGTGGCGTGTTTCTGATTTCTACCCATCTAGACATTACTACACATGTATGCGTGGTGACTGTGGTGATGGTGGGGGTCATACGGGTTAGTACAGCATTATAGTAGAGACACGGAGATATAAGGTATTGGGTGCATCAAGGGTAATTGCTTTGTGAATACTGTGTCTTAGTAGATAATGAGGAGGGTTAGGAAGTTATTTATGATTATTTACTGATGCTTAATACTAGATTGTCACGTCACGAGATACACATCGATAAATGGAGCATGGCGAGGTGGATCTGATGTAATGGTATATATTTATGTGATATTGGGTCAATTTACTGGTGTAAAGAGATTGTGAACACTAGTAGTGGGATGGGTTATGATGTCTTAGACGTCTCTAGAGTGTTATTAGGGTGTAAGAGTTAGGACATGATTACTAGTATATGAGGTAAAGAGAGTGTTCTAAAGAGTTGTGGGGTGTATATTTCTGACAAGATTAAATAGAGAGTGTGAGTCTAGACATTATCATGGTAGTAGGGACTCTTCTTTTTTATCACTATGCGAGATTTATGACAGCTAATAAGAAAACTGTTACATGATCACGTGAGGAGCTAGACACGTTTGGGTATGACTGTGATCATGATGAGAGTGTGTTGTACGTGTGTTCTGAGATGGAGGGGAGTATGACACTATACAAGTGACTAGTGAAAAGGATACTGGGGGTGAGACAGGTGGAGCATGATGAGTGAGTAGATGATCTATGAGAGTCTGTTTTGATTGATGCGTGGAGTGACTTACAGATCATTACAGTAGTCATTCATTTTACACACTACATATACAGGTGTATATATGGCAACGATTTACACAACTTTACGATTCCAGTAGAGAGGATAGAGATAGAGTGTGGCATGAGCAGTCTTAGAACTTTTTACACATGTACTCAAGACTTAACTACATAAGTATAACTAGGGGAGTGGAGTGGGGTGGAGTACACTTTAGTAGAGCACGGTTTGAATGTTTTTCATAGTTGATGCAATGTACTTGGGAGTATTGGTGTGTTTGTCTGTGCAAGAGAGGCATATGCTCTTATGGGAGACTCACGAGATTGGGAGTCGGGTCAGGTAGTGTGTGTTGAGGATCTTGGTGGAGGTAGAGTAGTGACTTTGGAGACATGTGTCACACTGAGAGAGATATGATGTGTGCTTGAGGTGTGATGACAAGGATTGGCTCACGTGTGAGAGCTCATAGGAGGGTTGATGTCTCAGATGGTGAGAGAGTGGGAAGGGGAACTAAGTGTTACAAGTGTACATTTATGGTATTACTTGGTTGGGGAACTTTTGCATATTATAGCATATGTAAGTGAGGGGATGAGAGTATAATGTTTATTGTGGTATGTGAGGAGGGTGCACGGTGTGATCAAGGTGCGTGCGCGTATCAGTCTAGAATCAGGGCGGATGGAGTGAGCACTCAAGGCTGATGTGGTCACTCTAAACATGATGAGCTCTTTACAAAGGATGGTACAGACAAGTAGATTAGCGATGTGAGGGGGGTCTAGTTTATCTGATAGGTTCCAATAGGTATGGTGTGGATGTAGGGAGGCAGGAACAGGCAGGGGGAGGAGCGCGATGCACGTTTCCTTACTCATACAGTTGGAGGCGCACATGTATTCTTTAGGAGTACACGGACATCGAGTGTTAGAGGGCGCTACTGTTGACACGTCACACGCAGTGAATTTAAGTATGGTAGGCACTACACACAAGTGTGTGTGTTGGTTGTAGTAGGAGAGGGGAGTTGGTGTTGTGTTTGGTTGATTATTTGTACCGGCGTGATTCTACTTGGTTATTGGTGTGTATATGTAATTGGTTTTCTAACGAGATATTGTGGGTTGGTGGTGATGTGTGGTAAGGGGGGATGATATGGAGGTTTAGACATGAAGTGACACAGTTATTTTTTTTTGGTAGGGTGGGGGATCATGTTTTCTGAACATTTGATCTGCTATGACATTATTGGTTGCGGTAAGTGTGTGACGTTCAAGGTTTGTTGTTGTAAGTGAGTCAGTACATGTTTGTACACTGGGTTCGAATTCGAGGAGTCAGACTCTTAGGGGCGGACACATAGCAGGGTGGTTAGTCTCTTGGACATTAATTGTACAAAGTGAGATTTTAGTCATGCGAGAAACTGACGAGGACGTCTATATGTTACATTAGTGAGCACAGCATTGCAGCATACATATGTACTATACAGTAGGGTATTATGAGACAATCTCTGGAGGAGCATATTATAGACGTATGATCGAGAGATATCGAGAGTATCTTTGGTTCTTAGTGATCATTTAAACTGGGATGGATGTATTAGATAGCATTAGCGGTGACTCTTTGGTACAGTATGGGACACTTGACATTGGTGGGTGTAATAGGTACTACTAGTTAAGTTATATAGAGTACGAATAACAGACAGATACATCCGGGACGGTTCAGCAGTGTTCACTTGGCGATCTGGACATTCAGTGGATATAGAGGAATATATGACTAGGTTAAACAGCGAGTAGTAGATGTAGTCTATCACTTTCATTAAGAATAGAGTGTTTTAAGGGTAGTTTCAAAGAGGATCTGTCGTTTTTAGTCGTACACACAATATGCAATTAACGTACTTATGTATGACTTTGTACGAGATTCATGGTTCACAGCGATTAGTTAGATTTATTGGTTAAGTATATATGTATCTTACTAGTGAGTTTATCACTTTGGACACTACTGATGAGTGGAGTGGTTGTTAGAGAGGAGGGGGATGATTGTATAAGTGGCGCGAGGAGATACTCGTCTCACGTATGATACTAGTTACATGAGAAGTGATGGTTAGTGTCTCATATATGCCACGTGTGACACACATTAGCATTTGGACATAGGCTCAACGGTGTTGGTTGGGGGTGGATGGTGACACATAATAGATTGTACAACAGTGTTGAGTGGAGACAGTTTAAAGTGGAAGAGGACAGACATAGAAGTTGTAATTGGGTTACTCGGGCAAGAGGAGATGGTCTCATGAATATGAGGTGTGGATAAACAGGGATATGATTGGGAATGAGGAGATAGATGGTTCTCTTGATTAGTGAGATGAGTCACAGTATGATGTTAGTCGTTATCGTGGGAGGAGATAGAGAGATGATGATGAGGGTGTGGATATGATTGTATATGATCTACTTTGGACTCGGTGGCACGTAGCACAGTCTAGGGGAGAGGACTTATTCTCTTGAGGTATACGATACAGGACGGTCAGGCTGGAGAGGTGGATAGATTGATGAGAGACTCTTGCTTAAAGTGGATTATAAGGGGTGGTTTTTATTGTGTGGTTGGGGTTAAGGGGTAGGTTTTAGGGTAGTGAGGGAGTGTTCACACTGGTACTAGTGTGGATTGGGGTATTTGGGGAGTTGGTTGTAAGAGATCAGGTGAGTGTACTATATATTCTACTTCAGTCAGTCTGAGCACTGGTGAGAGTGTGTGTATTGTGTGTAGTATCTAGTTATTACAGAGTGGACGTAGCTGACACTCAAAATGGATGATGCAGTATAGAGTAAGGGTGTGGATATAGGAACATGAGCATAAGATTTTACTATGTCTTTAACACGGTAGAGGTATCTAATTGTGGGGAACAAGGTTTTGGGTCTGATGATGGAGGTGTATCTGGACATTATGATCTTGAACACAGGTGGGTCTAGATGTGAAGACTTTGGGGTGATAGCAGGCACACAAGTGTAGTGGGGTATCATTAGTATTATACACGTACAGAGGGTAATTTTGCGCATTAGGTTTATGATCACTTTCTGGGCACTTCTAATCATTGGGGTACATACTAATGTCACTGTGGAGGACTATCAATGGGGAGCGTAGAGGAACAGTGAGCGTGGCGTCAGGGGCTGTGTTTGTATTGTATTGACACAGGAAGGACACATGTGTGGACAGTTTACATAGTGGAGCAGAGAAGATAATGGTGGATAGATATTTAGGGGAGAAATTAGTCGGGATGATCTATGATGGAGTCTGGGAGTTCTATGTTTTTGGTTTATAGATAATCAACTATACAGATAGGATACTGGAGTACACTGTAGAGTGTTGTGAATATAGTAAAGGAGGAGGACACTAAGATAATTATAAGAATGGAGTACTGGCAAATCTGTTCACAAGTAGGGTCTTATTAGGAGGTTTTAGAATTATTATTGTGATTAGGGATCAACACTATCTTCTCTGATACTGATGTCAGAGGAATGACAGCGGGTGTGATTTGAGGAGACAAGATGTTTGGTGGAAGCTGTACTGGTTTTTCACAAATCATAAGGATTGTTGCAGTTTCACTTGGATCGTTCATTTTGGATGTGTTGTTAGAGCGTATTGGATATCAATTGTGATTGGGTGAGATATGTTGACTAGTGGTATTGTGTGTAGGGCAGTGATCTAGCTTGACTGTGAGATGAGATTGTAGTTATGGAACACAGACTCTCGAAGAATTGTACAGAGTCGTTTTCACACATAAACACACACACATACACACATAATGCTTGATAGAGGGACAGACACACGTTGCAGGCTCTAGTTGTAGCTAGATGTGACTGAGGGTTGGTATTTTCTCAGTATATTACAACACGGACAGACTCTCTTTATATGATTGGACATATGTAGTACACATCTGTTATTTGGAGCTTGAGAGTGAGGTATCATTGGCGAGGTTCTAGAGAACGAGAATTAGTATATGGGGTTGGAGATCTCTCTGTAAGTAGTAGTGAAGGGGGTGAGGGTTTTATGGGTGCGGAATGTGGTTTGTATGGACAGGGTCAGTGTTAATGATGATTATTATGTTAATTGTGGGGGTTACTATTTTGTTTGGTGGATTTAAATGGTATGTTATGATTTGATTGGAATGATGGGTTGGGTGTGTATTGTTTGGTGGTGGGTGGTGGATGTATCTTAAAGTGGTGAGGTGTTTGTTGGTATGGTTGGATGTGTAGATGAATGATTTGATGGTTTGGTTGATATGGTTTGAGGTTTATTTTGTGGAATGATTGATTTGTATGTGGGATTTTGAATTTTGTTTGTGGATTGGTGGGGGGGGTGAGAGGATGGTATTAAGGTATGGGAGGGAGTTTTTTGTAGGTTTTATAGAGGTGAGTTATTGGTGGGTTTAGGATGTGTGGTATAAGTGGGGGATTGTGTTTGTATATGGGATTGTTAGTTAGGAGATTAGGGTGATTAGTATTTTGATTAGGGGTATTAGTGGTTTGGATTGTATTGGTGAATGGGATGAAGGGGGGGGGGTTGTTAATGTGGGTTTGGGGTTAGAGGATATGTTGTATGGGGGTGGTGTTATGGATTTTTATGTATGGTAGGGGGATGTAAGGGTTTAAGTGGGTTTATGGGATTTGTTGAATAGTAGAGTTTATGGGGTTTGGGATTGTTGAAGGGGATTTTTTATAGTATGATTGTGTCAGTTTGATTAAGATGGGTTGGAATATAATAATGATGAAAAGCAGAGAGTAAGATTGATACGGGTAAAGCAGTAGATGCTGATTTGGTTGTCACAAAAAGCAGTGGAACAAAATCAGAAGTGCAAGATGACAGCAGCAGGTCAGGAAATGATACAGATGCTGATGATGCAGATATCAGACCCATATATGACGAAGAGCCAATGGCTGAGGTACAATTGACTGCTGAATGTAATATCTTTGCTATAGGACAACAGCATACTGAGCAACCTGAAATCATTAATGAAGGTAGGGTTGACCAGTATCCTGAACAATGTCAAGTTAAAAGTCCTATGCTTGATTCATCACCTGATAACCAGACAACTGACTACTCAAAACAATCACTCGAGTCTGAAAATATTTTACTCAAAAAGACCGTTGCCCAATTTCAAAAAGATTTTTCAAGAATGGAAGCACATTGTATTGCTCTTGAACTTAAATATCAAAATCAAGCTTTAAAATCGGGGCAACATGGTCAAATTTTGAATGAAACAAGTAATAAAGCCAAGATTAAAAAGGAAATTGATGTACTTGAAACAATGAACATCGAATTAGAACATAGTGTGGCTAAATTACGTAAGGAAAATGAGACTTTGAAAAAGCATTACAAAGATTTGTATGATTCTATTAAAATAACGAGATCTAAGACTATAGAACAGACAACTTCTTTGCTTGCTAATAATGCTGATTTAAAAGCTCAGATTCAGGAAAAGGTTTTTGCAATTGCTGCTTTAAAAAATGACCTAAGGAAGTTAAAAGGAAATAGTGTAGATACTAAGTTTGATAACACATCAGTCTTGGGGAAACCGGTTTTACAGTCACCAAGAAACCAATCAGTTGTTAGACAACCGAATGCGTTTAAATCCGAAAGGCCTCAAATGTCAAAACAACGGTTTGCCTCCCAAGTTGATGTGAATAACAATTTGTCAAGACCAGTAACTCAACACTATTTGCCTAAGAGAAAAGAATCTGTTTTTGCAAAACCTGATCATATGATTGCATCTAGCGAATCTAGGAATAGTTCTAAGAACATGCTAAGATTTAGTTCAAATGACATGGTTCATAATCACTATCTAGATGAAGCTAGGAAAAAGACAGAAGAAAGAGATAAGAACTCAAAACTAGTGTGATGCCTTTTGCTAGATTTCAAAGCACTGCTGATGACAGCAAACCAAAACCTAGGAGCACTAATCACTCAACTAGGAGTTTGCCCGTATCTAAGAGTAGTTGTGTAACAATAACAGCTATGCCCAAAGCAGATTAATCTAAGAGTTCTAGTTCTTTCTCAGATTCTAAACACTTTGTTTGTTCTACATGTCATATGTGTGTCTTTAATGCAAATCATGATGCTTGTATAATAAAACTCCTGAAGGAAGCGAATTCACGTGCTAAGATTCAATCCTATAAGACCAGAAACCTTAACAAACCCGTAGATCAAAAGAGTTGACTCACTTCTTCTCACCCCTTTTATGATGCCAATAAATATAAGTACACAACAAGGATCAGAATCCGCGAGACCAATGAAACCGGAAGTAGTATAGGGTGTCTCCGGGTCGTTATGTCCCAACGAGGCTTGAATGGAAAATCGAAAGACGAATTGATAATCGATGTTTGAATATGACAAGGAATGATTGGGTACTAACACTAATAAGCAAATGCACGAGAAGAGAAGCAAGGAAAATAAGCTAGAGCAGGCCTAAAAGCTAGGAATGGTAAAAACACTTAAAACTTTTATACTAAGACACAAATAAGCTCAAATAAGCTTAAGACAAATCAAATAAGCTAAGCTAACTCTAAATAAGCAAATTCAAAAAGCAATTAAGCTAAATTAAGCAAGAAAAACTCAGCAGTACTAACAACAGTACTAACAGTATTAACTATCAGTACTAACCTGGAGTTAGTACTGCTAGCTTTAGGTTAGTACTGCTAGCTTAAGGTTAGTACTGCTAGCTTTAACAAAACACAATGAAACAAGAAATAAGCAAATAAGCTAAAACAGATATTTAACTACCCCTAATAAGCATTCAGGCATAAGAATAAGCAACTAGAATAAACTACAATGGCAAATAAGCTAAAAAGCTACAAACTGATACACTATTGAAAATACTTTGAAAAGGAAAATAAGCTTAAATAAGCTTACTCCTAAAGACAGTAAAGGAAAATGGTTTAATCTACTCTATAAAGCTAAGGAAATCGTAAATAAGCAGAAATAATAAGCTGATAAGCTAAAATGAACCACCAGTACTAACAGTTTTAACTAACAGTACTAACTTGGAGTTAGTACTGGTAGCTTTAAGTTAGTACTGCTAGTTTTAAAATCCCAAAAATGAACTAGCAGTACTAACTATGGGTTAGTACTGTTAGTTCAAAATATCCCTTAAAGTTTTCACAAATCATTTTTTTTATATTAAGCTGATTTGGTCCTAAATTATTAAAAACAGATTGTTAAATAACAAAATAGAATACTTATAAACAGATTTTAGTCAAGAATAAGCACTAATAAGCAGTTCTGCAGTAAATAAGAAAGATAAGAAAAAGGGACAAACTTACCACATCCCCTCGCACCTCAAAACAGGGCATTAAACCCCCAAGAATATCTACAAGCTGTCTAGCTTGCATTAAAACAAGCGTCCGTAGTGTCCATAAGCCCATCCAGAACTGGCTTATCATCCATAGAATAAGCTGTGTGTATATTTGAGAGTGATTTACTACTTAATACTTAACCTTTTAAATTTATTATAATAAGGGTTGGTAAAAATCTCTGTTGCGAGCCTTTATGAACACAAAACAAAAAAATTGAGAAATTAGCACTTGGAATTGTAAATTGACTTAAAACTTCAAATTTGCATTAAAACTTGAAAGTGTTACAAAGCTGAAAGTAAAAGCTGTAAATGGTTTTAAAAGAACTGAAAATAAACTAAGTTATATTTATAAAACATTAAAACTAACTAACCCTTCGAAAGTTTACAAAAAACTTATTATAGGCGAAGAGTCTTCTTCTCTTCGACTTCTTTCTTCTGTGTTTCTTTGTAGAGACAAAAACCAAGTGTGCTTGTTGTGTGAGGTGATTCTAAAACACATCCCAGCCTTCAATTTCTTTTGTGCTTCTTTGGAGTCAATCTCAGCCATCGAAAATACTTGGGAATGGTGAGGGATTGCCAACATGGCACTTATACAGCTGGGGGGGGGGGGGGGGGGGGGGTGTTGATCAGAGGACTGGTTGAAATGCTTTATCTCGGGTGTTTGGGTGGTTTGGCAGGGGTAGAAGTATGGGACGACATCCCTTCTCTGTTACTGGAGGTTTTGTTTGGGCGGGGGAGAAGAAAGATCGGCTTTTAGGTAAGTCGGCAGTCTTTTGTCCCTCAGGGTTGTATAACTTCATTGAAACTTTGCTCCGGTTTGCAATTTCGAACCCTTATCTTTTGCTTTATGTAATACAATCTTGAGCGTTGGGCCGAGTTTTAGTCCCTCAAGTTGTATTTTCTTCATGTGGCTGACTTTGGACTGACTTTGGCTTTGGATTGACTTTGTCTTTTCCATCCCGTGCTTAGTTTGGTCGTTTTTGGCTTTCTTTTTGAATATCCGTTCCTGCATAATTCAAATGCAAAACATACAAATACAATGTATCTTTGGTACGTTTTTAGTCTTTTAAGTCCGTTTTTAATGGAAAATGGTATGTGTAATTAAGCACATACCAGGAAGCCTAAGAGTTTTTGATACCGAAGGTCCGTGAGTTCCGATACTATTCTCTGTGGGGTGTCAAAAGCTTGGTTAACTAAGCCGGTCTCGGCTGGGATGTGCTGAGAAGAAAGTCGCTACATGGAATGATCTCGCCTTCAAAATTATAATTCTTGGGTGGAACGTGAAGCATAGAAATATTACAATTTTCTTAAGAAGGTTGATCCATGGTTGAAATTCAAAATAAGCACATTCACCTAAGATATAATAATTTTTGGGAGTGTTAGCATCTTAACATATATTTAACGGTGATTTCGTTTTTAAGCTTGGTTTGGGACAAGTAAAAAATCGGGGACGATGAATTTATCTTTTTGGGCATTTTAGGATTAAAGTGCTTCTTGTTCTATGACCCTAAAGGTTATGAAAATAACGAAAGTCTAGACATTCTAGTTAGAAAAAGAAAAAAAATATAAAAAAATATGTGTGACAATTAGTGTAAATATATAAAAATGGTCAAAATGGGGCTTTTCAAAGCTATTGAGTTCTTAACTCCTTATGATGAATACTTAGCTACTTTTTGAGGTAATTAGTCGTGACGAATTAAGACTCTTAGTTTTCTAAAGTTTTTACTTATGGCATTGCGTGAGGACACGTCAATAGTTTAGTATGGGGGATTTTGGTATGTGCTTAATTACACATACCTTTGACCTAATAAAACGAGCTTAAATGACCAAAAAACGGATATAAAATGCCAAATATATGTTTGTTTTTCTTTGTATACTATGCAGTTAACGGATATTCACTAAAGGACAAAAATAAAGCAAAAACGGACAAAACCGAGCACGAAATTGGAAAGAGCGCGGAAAACCAAAGCCGAAGACATAAGCATCTTATTGGGCCAACCCATACCCCACTTAATGAGCCGGGTCAGCCCAAAGTGTTTATTTATTTGATAAAAAGCCCAAAGTCCATTTAATTAAATCATGGCCCAAAACTAAATAAACAAGCCCAACAAAGCCCAAACCACTTAACAACCGTTAGCCCCTATACCCTTTAAACTGTTCTCACTGTTAGTCCTTAGGGACTAACACAGTTAGTCACTAACCCTTTTCACCGTTAGTCCCAAACCATAACATCCTAACACCCGTTAACTCTTTAAAAACTTATCCCGCCAAACCTACTATTTACTTACCCTCCCCGTTTTTACCCTGCAACCCGACAAAACCCAATCACACCCTACTTAAACCCCACCCCTAGATGAAGACAAGCCACCATGGCAATCCCATGAAGATCCATTGGCTGATGGGATAAGGACAAAGAATCAAGGGCTTAGATCAAAGATAAAGAAACACATCAAGGGAATCAAAGGCTGAGATTAAAGGCTTGGAGAACACTATCATCCATCTCACAGAAGAAGCACAAGTCCAAGACCTAGAACCTTCTCCTTCATCTATAAATAGGGCCATTAGGGCATCTTATAATTTTGTAATTTTCCAGCTTAAATTAGTTTATATTAGCTTATTTTAAATTTATTTAAAGTCTTGTAATGTTTTTTTTAAGTGTTAATGAAATTCTGAGTTTTATGTTAAATTCTGCTTTTTATGATTGATAAAATTTATGTTTGAAAATGTTTGTTAAGCTCATATAAGCTCTTATATCTTTTAAGCTGTCTCTTAAAACAGTTTAGCTTCTTTATAGCTAAACTGTTTAAGGTTTTTATTTTATTCACAAAAAATACTAAAAAGCTAAGTATGGATGATAAGCCAGATTTGGAAGGGCTTATAAGGTTTTACTAGGTTGTTTTTAAACAAGCTAGAGCTTGTAAACAAAGCTCTAAAGAGCATTTATGTCCTTGTTTTAGCAAAGGACTTTGTAAGTTTTCATTTTCATCTTTACAGCCTATTTAATGTTCTGTTCATTTACTACTTGTTTTTGCCTTATTATTGCTTTTGTTTGCTTATTCTGTCTTTATATATGTTTTTCAAGGTAGTGTTATGATTTTTATGTCTTTTAGGTTTGATTTTACCTAAACTGTCTTATGTGTGCTTAAAAACTGCTTATTTGGTTAGCTTATTATTAGGTGCTTATCAATGGTTGAAATTTGATTATTAAAGATTAATATACATAGTTAAACATTTGTTTTCAAGAATTTTAGCTTAAAAAGTCCTAATCAAGTTTAAAATGGTAAATCTGAGTTTTAAAGGGGTGTTTGGCTTAACAGTATTAACCATAGGTTAATACTGCTAAGGCTCTTGTGGTTCAAAAATCCAATTTGGATTGGTTTTAAATCAGTAGTTGCTATAAGTTTTTCCAAGTTTGAAATTAGAATTGTCAAGGTTTAAAGTTTTCTTAATCAATTTTCAAATCTGTGAGTTTATTGAGCATCAAAGCTGTCTTGGGTTTAAATTTTGTTTTAAGGTATTGAAAGTGTCATTTTAGTGTGTCAAATACACTCTCTTTCACATCTAAAATCTGGTTGTTAAGGTTTTTCAACTGTTGCATTGGATGCAATGTTTTGGTAAAGTTTGTTGTCATATATGCAAGTTTCAGTTTCTAAAGCCACTTTTTGATCTTCATAATAATGTGTTTCTATCTGTTTTTTATGGCTCAAAATTGGCTTATAAGTTATTGGAGTCAAAGCTACTTTGTTTTGAGCTTATTAGAGTTTTAAGTCTTCTTTACCTAGCTTATTTTTAGGCCTGCAATTATGGTTTTAAGCTTGGGTCAAAATCTGTCTAAATTTCTTGAGTCACAGTTTTAGGTCCTTTTTCATAAGCAAACTTAGATAAGTAAAAGTTAGTTTTAGGTTATGAAAATTCTTGCACAAGCTCTTTAGTTAGTAATCTTTATCTGTTCATGCTTATTTTAGTTTTACAAGTCCTTTTAGTAGCTTATTAAGTGGGCTGCAAAAGCTGTCTTAGCCCACTTTGTCTTCAAAAAACCTTTAAAATCCATAAAGATATGATTAGCTTATTTGCTTATTCACCTTATGTTAATTGCTTAATATCTGTCTCAATGTGCTTATTAGACTTAGCTTTAAGTTTCTGATAGCTTATTAAGCTTTTTGTTAGCTTATTTGAGCTTTTGGCTTAACTTGGCTTTTGCTTGAAATCTGTTAAGATTTTGAGCTAAAACTGAGTTTTGTTTCAGCTTATTTCTGGCTTATTTATAAGTTTCAATAAAAGTTCCTTTTTCAAAGTTGCTTATTTTTACAGCTGACTTGGTGAGTCTATCGACTACTACCCATATAGTATCATGCCCACTCTTCGACCTAGGTAACTTTGTGATAAAATCCATAGTGATGTTATCCCATTTCTACTCGGGTATCTCTGGTTGTTGCAATAAACCCGAAGGCCTTTGATGCCCAACCTTCACTTTTAAACAAGTTAAACATTTGCTAACATACGTAGCGTTGTCCCTCTTCATTCCCGGCCACCAATACATATCTCGAAGATCATGGTACATCTTATCCGCTCCCAGATGCACAGAGTACCTAGTATTATAAGCTTCGTCCATGATTATGGTTCTCACGCCTCCCACTAACGGAACCCATATGTAATCCATAAAGTATAAACTCTCATCTTCTTTCCTTTCCATCTGCTGGTCTAATCCGTGTAATCTTTTTGCTGGGGCATTCTCTTTCTTGAACGTCTCACTCTAGGCTGCCAATATCATTCTTTTAATTTCGGACTGAATGATCATAGCCATTTCTCGTACACGTTTAGGTTTCACTCGCTCTTTCCTACTTAAGGCATCAGCTACTACATTCGCCTTACATGGATGGTAGCGAATCTCACACTCATATTCGCTAAATAACTCAATCTACCTCCTTTGACGCATATTCAACTCCTTTTGATTGAATATGTGTTGAAGACTCTTATGATCAGTATAGATGACACTCTTAGTTCCGTACAAGTAATGCCTCTAAATCTTAAGAGCAAACACTACTGCTCCCAATTCTAGGTCGTGTGTTGTATAATTCTTCTCATGGATCTTCAATTTGCGTGATGCATAGGCGATTACCTTGCCTCTTTGCATGAGTACACAACCTAACCCTTGATTTGACGTGTCACAGAAGACTACAAAATCTTCAATTCCATCAGGCAACGACAGTATTGGAGCATTACACACATTATCTTTCAAAGTCTGAAATGCCTCTTCCTGCTCTGCGCCCTACTCACACTTCTTGTCTTTCTGAGTCAACGAAGTAAGAGGTTTAGCAATCTTAGAGAAGTTCACAACAAAACGTTGGTAGTAACCAGCTAACCCCAAAAATGATCGTATTTCGGACGGTGTTGTAGGAGCTTTCCAATTCTTTATTGCCTCTATCTTACTTGGGTCCAAGTGAATACCGATATGATTGACTACGTGACCGAGGAAATGTACTTCCTGCAAACAAAACTCGCACTTGGAAAACTTAGCATACAACCTCTCGTTCTTCAGCAGCTCCAACACCAACTTCAAATGAACCTCATGATCCTCCTTAGTCTTTGAGTAGATCAAGATGTCATCAATGAATATGATGACAAACTTATCTAAGTACGGTTTGCAAACTCGGTTCACTAAGTCCATGAAGACCGCTCGTGCATTGGTTAACCCAAAAGGCATAACCGTAAACTTAAAGTGTCCGTATCGTGTTCGGAACGTGATCTTTGGATATCATCCTCATGCACTCTAAGCTGATGATAACCCGATCGAAGATCTATCTTAGAGAAGTAACGCGCTCCTTGCAATTGATCAAATAAGTCGTCGATCCTGGGGAGAGGGTAACGGTTCTTGACGGTCAACTTGTTCAATTCCCGGTAGTCTATACACATGTGCAATGAACCATCCTTCTTCTTAACAAACAACACTGGTGCTCCCCACGGAGAATGACTTGGCCGAATAAAACCCTTATCTTGCAATTCTTAAAGTTGTTTAGACAACTCTTGCATTTTTGAGGGTGCTAGTCGATATGGAGACTTCGCAACCGGTGTCGCTCCAGGAATTAAATCTATGCGGAACTCAACTTGTCGTTGCGGTGGTAATCTCGACAAGTCTTCCGGGAATACATCAGTTAAATCTCGTACAATGGGAATATCACTCAACTCTGGTTCATCTGCCTTCGTGCTCATTAGTGTTTTTGTGCCTCCTAAAGTACGTTCCCCTTGAACACGAAATATCTCACCACCTTCCAACAGTATCCTAACCACCTTCTCATGACACACTATCTCAACCTTATTCTTAGAAAACCAATCCATTCCCACAATCACATCAGAACTTCCATGACCCAACGGTATCAAATCTATAGTGAACAAGGAATTTCCTAGTTCTAGTTTGTAGTCACGGATAATCCTATCAACTTCTTCTTTCTTACCATTAGCTACTTCTATTACATATCCATGGCTTACAATACTAGGTTTCACATTTAGTAAGGGCGCAAATTTAGTGGAAATAAAACTAAAATTAGCTCCAGAATCAAAAAGTACAGTAGCAGAGTGATCGTTTAAGGAAAAAGTACCCGTCACAACGTTGGGATCCTGAAGAGCATCGATTGCATTCACATTGAAGGCCCTTCCTCTAGCTTGGTTCCCATTGTTCTAGGTGTTTCGGTTGCCCTCCAAAGCTAAACGGTTTCCTGCTTGACCAGGTGCTCGGTTCAACTTAGGACAAGTATTGCGAAGATGTTCGGAGCTCCCACATTCATAACAAACCCTCTGATTATTTCCCATCCTAACTGCACTAACTAGCGTCACCAGCCTTACCGACGCCCGACAATCTCTGGCAAAGTGGCCTTATTTTTTACAGTTGAAACACAACCTACAAGGTCTACCTTCTGGATGATAAGCAGAAAACTTAGCACACTTAGGATATGAGGCCACTTTTTCATTTCTAGGAGGAGCTGTCGCCACAAACCCTTTTCCGACCTTTGCCTTCTTATTATCTTTCCATGAACCTCCTTGTTTACTTGTCTCTTCCACTTCCTTTCTTTTCTCACTACTCCTTGTCAATGTACCACAACGAACTGCCTTATCACTAAGTATCCCAGC